>CM056826.1:27881195-28023695 GCA_029853015.1 Chelidonichthys spinosus
TGTGAGAAATACTAAAAGTAAAACAAATATTCTGTTTAAAATGATGTAATAAAGCAGGAGAGCCAATAAAGGAGGGGCAACTATTCATCAATCATTAAACTCTCCAGTGGTTAAAACACCTTCATGCTTTTTTTCTGTTTTGAGGCCTGAAGATATAAAACGATCCAGTATTTCACAATAAAACTTGTGTTACGTTGATAAACCAGACACACAAAAACATCCAACCACAAAACAGTGTTTCTAATGAGAGCAATTCTTCTTCTTCTTCTTCTTCTTGTCATTTGATTTATTCATCGCTGTCGGGATGTAAAGAGAAGTTCAACAACATATAACAAAAATAGGATTTTAAAGCAGACGAGTCATGGACTCGCCACTCTGCCCCTAAAACTAATCGATTCACCGTCTCATCCTCACTAAATGCGACTCCCAACGCTGGTTCTCCACCCTCGGCTCCAAAACCTTAAATCTCAACAACGTGGAGGAACACACTCCAAACACCGCAGCCTCACCTGCCGACTGCTTCCTCCCTCTTTTACCTCTTTAACCGTCAACACGGATGACTCCAATAAAACAGCCGTGTTGACAGTTATTGTCTGAAATGGAGAACTTAAAGACTACGGGCCGTAATGAGGAGGATGTATCGGGAGGGCAAACGGGGCAACGGCTCTACGCTGAGCAATTAACTGTGAACTGGAGGCGTAAAGCTTTTATTGACGTGTGTGTGTGTGTGTGTGTGTGTGTGCGTACTGACCGGTGAAGAGGTCTCCGTTGCTGTAGGCCTTGCCGCGTCCCTCCTCATCGTTGGGCACGGCCGACACCTGCTTGGCCGAGGTGCAGCCCATGACCTCACACTCTGAAGCCTCTCGTCATCTCACTCTCACCTGGACAAGGACAAAACGCCGTCAGAACACTGCACAACCACGCTGTACAACGCCGCTGCACAACGCCGCTGCACAACGCCGCTGCACAACGCCGCTGCACAACAACGCCGCTGCACAACGCCGCTGCACAACGCCGCTGCACAACAACGCCGCTGCACAACGCCGCTGCACAACGCCGCTGCACAACCACGCTGCACAACAACGACCGCTGCACAACAACGACGCTGCACAACAACGACGCTGCACAACAACGACGCTGCACAACAACGACGCTGCACAACAACGCCGCTGCACAACGCCGCTGCACAACGCCGCTGCACAACAACGACGCTGCACAACGCTGCTGCACAACGAGGCTGCACAACAACGACGCTGCACAACAACGCTGCACAACCACGCTGCACAACCACGCTGCACAACAACGACGCTGCACAACGCTGCTGCACAACGCTGCTGCACAACGAGGCTGCACAACAACGACGCTGCACAACAACGCTGCACAACAACGCTGCACAACGACGACGCTGCACAACGACGACGCTGCACAGCGACGCTGCACAACGACGACGCTGCACAGCGACGCTGCACAACGACGCTGCACAACGACGACGCTGCACAACGACGACGCTGCACAGCGACGCTGCACAACGACGACGCTGCACAACGACGACGCTGCACAGCGACGCTGCACAGCGACGCTGCACAACGACGCTGCACAACGACGACGCTGCACAACGACGACGCTGCACAACGACGACGCTGCACAACAACGCTGCACAACAACGCTGCACAACGACGACGCTGCACAACGACGACGCTGCACAGCGACGCTGCACAACCACACTGCACAACGACGCTGCACAACGACGCTGCACAACGACGACGCTGCACAACGACGATGCTGCACAACGACGACGCTGCACAACGACGACGCTGCACAACCACACTGCACAACGACGCTGCACAGCGACGCTGCACAACGACGACGCTGCACAACGACGACGCTGCACAACGACGCTGCACAACGACGACGCTGCACAACGACGACGCTGCACAACGACGCTGCACAACGACGACGCTGCACAACGACGACGCTGCACAACGACGACGCTGCACAACGACGCTGCACAACGACGCTGCACAACGACGCTGCACAGCGACGCTGCACAACCACACTGCACAACAACGACGCTGCACAACAACGACGCTGCACAACAACAACGCTGCACAACAACGACGCACTCAACCAATATCAGAAGCACTGTGCTGTTTGTCCAGCTGCTCCCTCGCCTCCTCCTCCTCCTCCTCTTCTTCTTTAATTGGCCAAATTGTTTGGAATAATGTAAAACGCTTCATTCCCCCCCCCCCCATCTCCCAGCATGCAACAGTTTTGGAGATTAGCTTCTCCTTCAAAGGGATGGAGCCGCTACGTAATGCTGTAATTATTTTAGAAGGTGTACGTGACCCCGAGGAAGGAAGCGCTTCTATAGACATAGATTTCACACCTTGTGTTCAGACACACAACGTCAGTATGAAGGGAGTTTTTACACAAACACACTGCAGTTCTTTTCAGGAGGGAACATAAAACATAACCACGGCCATTATGTGTCAATAATCACGATGCCCTGGTTTGAAATAAATTAACACTCATTCATTATATTCATGTTACATTCATATATTCCGTTATACAACGCCATTGATCATTCTTTTGATGCATAAATGAACAGTTTTTAAAATAAAGAGTGTGTCATAAAACAAACAGTCCTGCTTCATTAGGTCTGAACAACAGCTCAAAGAGATCCAACTGTACGATCTAAAAGACATGTCTGTGTGCTGAGGGGCCGCGGAACGCAACCAGACATCCTCCTAAATGTGATAGGGCTACTGTGTTAGCAGCAAACACTCCGCTGTTTACATCTCCTGCAGATACCCAGGAACATTAGCATTCACTGGGAAGTCCGATATTCCCTCTCCTTCTCGCTCCGTTTTCATCTCCACCGACTCCTGAGGGAAATATCGGCCTCTTTAGCCGCTAAATGCTTCATTACGTTCACCAGCGAGCTCCGTCTGCCTTTCGGTGCATCGTTATCAACGCGTTTAGTTTGAAAGTGATGAAAGTTGAAGTGTCCTTAAACCAAACAGCTCCCTCTTTAACGTCACGAAGAGGAGAAGACAAGAAACTTGTCATTAGCAAGCATAGTGAGATATAAGAAATACATTTCTCTGCCTTTGGTTGATGGCGACCACTTTTAAAACATATGGAAAATATGGAAAAAAACACGCACTACAAAATAAATACATACATAATATGTGTTGCATAAATGATATTAACAACCAGAACCGCTGCACATGTTTTTTAAATCGCCTGAAGCTCGTGGTTAATGAGCAAAAAAACGCCCTCATCCACCTCTCTGACCTCCTCTAGTCAGACTTCTGCAGACTCATTTGAAATCAAATGCAATCCATCCATTTTCTACCGCTTATCCTGTATTCAGGGTGGCGGGGGGTCTGGAACCGATCCCAGCTGTCATTGGGCGAAGGCAGGGTTCACCTGGACAGGACGCCAGTCTATCACAGGGCCGACACGTAACGTAATTCCCGATGTGTTTTTAGGAGACGCATCAACTAATCAAGGGAACCGACAACTGAATGGTGAATCCCCGGAAGGCAAAGTGTCCCGGCATCCATCCATGATCATCCCGGCGAACTGGACATAATATTATACCACAAAACCACGCAGCATGTATGCAGCTCACACGTCCAGCATCTCGATTCCTCAACATGTAAAAGTGGAAACCAGATTTTCAGTTTGCCCGTGGAAAGCTTTTAAAAGTGGGTGATGAGCGCTTAGTTCCCACTCAGAGACAAGGAAAGCAAAGCAGGACAGCTGACACACACACACTACACAATACACTATAGATAGTCTCCATGTCACTCACACATGCCATATGTCGTCATTGACAGAGCCCATCTGACTGCTGACACACACACACACACACACACACACACACACACACACACACACACACACACACACACTTATGATCCATCACCAAAATGAAATCTGCAGCTCACACATAACACATAAGTGACAGGAGGAGGTGAGCTGAGGAGGATGGAGAGGCGGAAACAAAGACGGAGTGGGTTCAGGACGAGGAGGGACGGGGGTGGAGGGGGAGATGGAGAATAGGTGGGCTAGAAGGAGGCTGAAGACAAAGATGGGCGGAGGGCTTCAAAAGAGCGCCTGCCGCCCTTCCTCCCTCCTCCAGTCATCCTCCCGGCGTTTGAAGTCGAAGGCCGGCGGTTCACCGTTACCGTGAGTTAACCGTACGGACGCTGGTGACCAGGCTGTCCACATTCAGGAGAGACCATGGCATGCTCTCTGGATACTTGAGATCATTAATAGTCTGACAAAGTGACATTTTTTTTCCCCACGCAACAAAAACATATTCATATGGATTCGTTAAATTCATTGTATTAGAGAATTGTGTCCATTTAATTCAACACCGAGCATGATATTTTAGACTTGGTCCAGGATCTCAGGCAGACTATAATTAAGTCATAAATCACCTCAAATATATATATATATTAGATATATTTATATATATTACCACAGCAGGTTAGTAACTCACTTGCAGTTGAGAAATCGTAAACTGAGGTAAGGCTGATTTGTTCCCTTTTCAAAAACTCTACTGCAAATTTGATTCTTTTTTTGTGGCAGCCTCATGTTATATTCAAAACTATGATAAATAGAAGACTTGCGTGTAAATTAATTCTCCTTTCATGCTGCTGTGAACGTGCGAGTGTGTGCGTGCTCATCGGAGGATGAGGAGGTTTTACATGAATCTCTTTCTCCGCTCTCCAGGTAAGACGACATTCTTCTCTGGAGCCTGAGAGGAGCTTATGAATATCTCAAAGGGCCTGCAGGTGAGAGGAGGCTGGATACTCCACACACACACACACACACCGGCTGTGTGTGTGTGTGTGTGTGTGTGTGGTTGTGTCACCTGTGGTCTGAGTCCTGGTCTAGAGAGCAGCTTATCAGCTGTTCCAGGCCGTCTGGTAGACCTCGTACTACGACTACCGCTCTGGAACAACTCAATTATAACACACACACACACACACACACACACACACACACACACACACACACACACACACACACACACACACACACACACACACACACACACACACACACACACAGTTAGGGGGTCTTAACGCGGCGGCGGGCCACGCTGTCGCAGGAGAGACACGAGCAGCAAAGTTTCAATAATAATCTCATCCAGCTTAATGCGTCTCTAGACGGAGTTGCTTAAATGAGGATTCTTGGAGGATGAGGTGTGTATCCCCGAAACGCCGCCGGGGGGGAGCTTGTTATCTGTCAGAGAATCACAGCGCAGTAAAGCAGAAAAACCCCGAGACGGAGACAAAGCACAGCCAGGAGACGGAGAGAGTCGACTCTCTCGTCACTCCGGGGCTGTGAGCGTACGACTGGAGTGAATATTCCATCAGCAGAGCAGAGACTCCCGCCTGAAAGAGAAACGTGAGCCGCCTTGATCGATTTTTCCCTTTTTTTCCAACTTTAAAGGGTCCTCCAGTGTGTGGGCAAGCGTCCGTTTGAAGGGCTTTGATTTGCACGTATTGAAACATCAAATTGTGAGTGGGAGCCGGGCTATAAATAGACGGAGCAGTCCCAGAGCCATTGTTGTGTGCAGGGATAATGCTAGGCTGTGTGGATCTGTAAGCAAAGCTGCTATTACTTTGGGTTATACATATAAGCTACAAGCTAGCGGGCGGCCCATTACATAGCCAAATAAAGCTATAAATACATCCCTTTTGGAGGCCTGTAATAAAGGCGGAGGATGTCGGGATGCTTCCATGACACAAATCACATATTTTTTTATGTTGAATCTGTGAACACAATAACAGCTAATCTCATAGTTCAAAAATAAAGTCACACAGTTTTTGTGGTTCCCCATCCTCGAGGGGGACGGAATGATTACCAGAGTACCAGGAAGTGAGAACAAAAATACACTTTTTTTCCCCACATAATTATGAGACTCTTCAAGCCAAATTCTTGGTGTGAAAAACAGGGAAGGGAAAATGACTTTTTGATTGAACTCCTCACGTCATGCACCAAACAGACTCGAGCATAAACGCAATAAAAAAGGAGAGATTCAGGAATATTCCAGTGTGCAAATGCATCGTTTCTCTTTTGCACGCGTCTCACTGTACAATGAGATCAGCTCCTACACTTTTAGCATCGGTGACTCCGGCTGGAATTGGAGTCGATGCAGAGCTCTTCCCCCGAAACGAGCCGCTCGCCGCCACATGCTCGACCACAGCGGGGCGTTGCACCGTGTTGATCTAACCCACGGGGCGGCTCTCCAGCCCGGCTGCTCCTGGAGACGCCAGAAGTGTGTCAATGGGACAAGCGGAGTCTGGCGAGTCAGCTAAGACCCTCACACTAACTACCTCACACACACACACACACACGCTGAGCCGACATGATCTGATAAACATCACAGCGTCTGAAGGGGATGAGAGTTCTTAATACCAGAACTGGCACGCGACCACCGCCGGGATCCACGCAGCCCGCTCCAGATGCTTAACATTCATCGCGGCCACACTCGCCAAAAGCAAAGAAAGAAGCCTAATTTAGAGATAGCACTAAAGCCGTGATGTCATCCTGCATCGTTTCTAGCTCGCAGATTTGGACGAGAGCCTCGTGTCAAGTGTTAAAAATACGTCCAAACGACCACATGAGCCCCCACACAGACGGGCTCACACTCTCTTAAATGCAAGTTAAAGACAAAAAAATGACCAAAGCCCTTAAAATTAAGAAGATTCTGGCAAACACACGAGGCCGGCCCATGCCTGCATTCCACGAGGCGGGTGTTGACCTACTCGTCGTGTGAATAAGCCTTCCACACAAGTCAGTTTGTCAAAGGAGGAACTCAAAAGGGGACTGCGAGGGAGACGTGAGCGTATACGTTGCATAAACACAGGCCGAGCAGTGTGCAGAGCGTTCTCAAACACAGGGTTGTTCCAGAGGCGGAGCGGCCGCAGAGCCTGAAAAACTGGCTGAGCCAAAGAGAGAGCAGAGCTGCCAGACGAGCGTTTTGGGAGATGTGCACCAGGTGATTATTATTCTATGAATATGATTGCCTCCAGGGGTTTTTATTGGTTCCCACGAGTCTGCTGTGAGCAGGAGTGCGTGACTGTGATTCGGCTTCCTGGTCATTTAAAAATGAAAATAAAAATAAAAAAAACCTGGGAGGGGGAAGTGATGACTTCAGCCGCGGTCAGAGTTGACCTGTGACGATGCAGAGAGTCATCCTCGGCTTCATCACGCTGCTAGGGAGCGCTGAGACCAGATATATCAACATATATATCATGATAAAATGTTTTCTTCAATTAATTAGTCATTTAAGTTACGATTAGGAACTTTTAACTTGAAATACTATATGATACCATATAGTTATTCTAAATGCTCGTCATCCGGTCTGATCCACATACACCAGAAACTCCTTCAGTCCAGACACCAGCAGAGACCAGCAGACGGACCCAGATCCACTGCCACCTTTGAGATGCTCAGCGCCCGATAGCAGGAGGTCCAGGCCCACTGGAGGGAAGGGGGGCAAGGGAGAACCAGAACCAGGACTAACTAAGACTAAGGCGATGTCGGTGACGGTGTTTACCCAGAGGGCATCAGGGACGCCGTCATCAGCTGGAAACTAGCCGCTGGGACTCTACGAGCACGGCCGGCCCAACTACGTCAACGAGGGAAGTTCGGGTAACAACACACACAGCGGGACAGCGGCTTCATTTTTCTACTCCACATCTTATTATAAAATAGTTGTTTGCTGCTCTGTTAATGTGGCGTACTGCTCCTTTAACGACAGTGACGGTGCAGTAAAGCCGGCGTGCATAATCAATGTCGGAGCCTGATCGATTCCAACTGATGAATGTATAGAAAGTGTCGCCGCTAACGACGAAGCCGACACGTTTAGCGTCGTGTGTTTGCCTCGATGTTGCACCTGGAGTTGCTTCGCGACAGAGAATCACCGCTGTGTGCTGCAGTGTGCCTGAATGTCTCTCTCTCTCTCTCTCTGTGACAGAGTAGAGTTTGAGTGCAACTCCTGGGCCAACGCGCCATAATATTTACTTTAGCCAGGCAGCAAATGCTGCACCTCTCCTCTTGTCCCAGTTAAAGCACTCCATCAGTGTGACAAGCCTGGGAAGCCGTGCCAGCACACACACACACATAGAAACACACACATAGAAACACACACTGCTGGACAGTAAAGGCTACATGGTGACGTGATGCTGCGTAAGTGAACATCTCTGTTCTCTCAGGCAGAAGGAGGTATCAAGGAGGTATCGAGGAGGTATCTAGGAGGTGTCTAGGAGGTGTCTCCTGTGTTCTGCTGGGTGAAACAGTAGCCTGGACGTGTGACTGACAACGAGAGAGGCGTTGCTCATAGCTAAGGCATGAAGACAGAAATAAGAGCAGCTTCCAGACATGTTCTTACATACATATTCGTTGGCGAGAAGCCCAAGTTTTTACTTCCTGCTCAAGAAAAGCAGTTGAGCTGAAATTGAGAGGTCTGCTTTGCCGTTTCCTTTCACCGCTGGAGTATTTGTGGAGAGACAGAAGGAGAGACAAGACGACGGGCTGAGAGCAGAAGATGGTCCAGACTGTTCCATCGAGTACAGGCCAGGATACGGGATAGAAATGTCCACTCTGAGACCGGCTACTGGCTTCTCAAGCTCATTTCCACCCCCCCGCCATCCCACTCCGTTCTGCTGCTCCCAGTCAGGACTGGAGGTAAAAGCAGGTCAGAGCCTGAGGTGGTTGGAGGGTGAAGAGGAGGATCAAACTGAAGAAATACTTCAGTGCTAACGTAGCTTCCTGCTGCGTTATAACGAAAGGAAAACGTCAGGAAGAGAATATATAGGAAGCACCAGGTGGGCCGTTAAAGCCAGAGTCAGAGTTTAACTTCTCTAATGCTCATCTTTGATTTGTGATCTTGTTCTATCCTTAAAGATGTATTTAACAGGCTGGCTGCAGTCCCTCCAAAGTAAAAGCCCTGCTCCCAATCGTTCAGCTTTGTGGTTTATGATTTTACCATCATTGCTCTGATGGATTCAGGTAGAGTAAGTGCTCGTTCATCACATTTGCCAACAGACAGCTGCTGACGGCCGTTAGAGACGACTTTCTCGTCCAAATAACATCTGAACTGATAACGAACCAGCAAAATAAAAACACCAGGATTCATATTCAAGAGAAATGGCAGCTGAAGAAACTAAAGATCACATGCAAACCAGTGCTTTCCCCTCAGACGCCACCGTGAAACACTCACACAGCCACAGCCAGGAAAACCTGTCAATTCATCCGTTTATATTTAACCGCACATGAGACTCATGACACCCAACAGGAGGTTGTTAGAATTCACAATTCACTGACAGCTGCTGTGCCGGGTGATGGGGCTGAAATCCACCGTCATGCATTCAAAAACTGATTCGACTCATTCTGCTGGTTTTAGATCACAGCTCGCCTTAAATCGCTTCGTCTGCCACGACGGAAATCAAACCCGACAGCGGCCCTCTTGGATTCTGAAGCTTCTTAAAAAAACAAGTCTTTAAAAAGCTAACAAGCCGCTAAACCAGAGCAAACCTCACAGACACTCTTGTTGGCGGTTGACTTTTGCAAATTGCATTTACGCTGAACAAAACAGAACAGAATTTCTGGAATGATCCAGAATCCAATGGAAAATTCTATTGGCTTTTTTGGAGGGTCATCCCAGCAGCATAACTACCTGATACTAGGGGTGAGTATTGGCAAGTACCTCACGATACGATACGTATCACGATACTTTGGTCACGATACGATACGTATCACGATATTGTGATATAAATAAAGATGAAAACACAAGTACCTTGATCAGAGGACAAATTGAATCAAAACTATTCATTCAAAACAGCCTCTCCATGTCATTAATTCCCATGAAATTCACTGGAATAAATATTGAAAATAAAACGAAAAAGGATAAAGTACTGCATTCACAACGTGTCTAAACATGCATCTTTTTTTTCTTCTTAAAATCGCACTTTGCAGTTGAAAAATCGATTGAATCGGGCGGCAAAGTATCGCGATATATTGCCATATCGATATTTTTACCCACCCCTGACTAACTATTATCTTCACCTACGTTTTATAATCAATTCAAGTGTGAAGCATTTGCTGGTTCCAGACTCAAACTTTAGTCATAAATGAAAGTAAATTGAAATGAAAGTAAATTGAAGCAATCTGAACGTGAGCTGAAACTATGACACTTCAGCGATTCGTCATTTACTTTCATTTTCAAGTAAGTTTCACTTTTTCCAGGTGAATCTACTGTTTTTGTCAACTTGAAGCCTGGGAACCTTTTTCTCCACTTTCTGCTGTTTATCACAAACAAAATGATTAATCGAGACATTAATCATCAGATTAATTGCTACTAGAGCAATAAATAACAATAAATAGCCTAAAAAAAAACACAATCATTTCATCAAAATGGCTTGATCGCTATCATCAACTCACATCAATGCTGAGGCATCGAGCCAAAGCAACATGTTCTCCACTGAAGTAGAAAAGCAACTCTTCATATTGAATATTCGGGCTTTTATCGAAGGCTGAACGCTCCGTTTCTTTTCTCGACATCAGTCGGACGTTAACGAGGGAGAGGGGCTGCAGGGATCCCATCAGAAAGCATTCTATCTGGGCCGGCGATGGGAAACAGATGCATTCTCTCTGATGGGAAAACACTGTGCAGAGATTCACACAGCACTTCAGAGCGGGCACAGGAGTGAGACTACGTGATCAGAAGAAACGCTGTCTGGCTAAATCAGTACTGTCTCCATGTCCCAACTGGACTCTGGACACAAACTGGACTGTAAACAGAGTCAGATATCACACACACACACACACACACACACAGTCTGCTGACTCAAAAAAAATGGAAGAAACTGCCAACATCCACCTATCTGTTGCGTTAACTGCAATGCAGACACACACACACACACACACACACACACACACACACACACACACACACACACACACACACACACACACACACACACACACACACACACACACACACACTGTTTTTAAGGTTTCTCCGGCTGAGCTTTGATTATTCCATCAGGTAGAGGGACCCGATCGACCCGATCGACCCAGCAAGCCCCTCAGTCAAACTGACAGACACGCAGAACCCACAGGGATCGGGTTGTGCTGGCCTTGTGCTTTTTCTGCACCGCAATAGAGACGACCTCATCATCATCATCATCATCATCATCATCATCACACCTGGAGGCACAAAAGCACCGCCGCCGCCGGCCGGAGAGCACCACGCATGCAAAGGGATGGTCATGGGAACTCCCTCCCATGCCCACACAAACACACAGAGACGGAGAAGACATCCTGGTAACCATGGAAACCCTCCACCTCCCTGCAGTGACATCACGGGTGTAGCAACCCTAAAAAAAAAAGGGGGGGGGGGGCCAAAGCAATCACCTGAGTTGCTGTTAATCAGCATTAAGGCGAGGAAGCCACAGGTGTGACGAGGCTGGACGCCGGGCAGATGATGATGATGATGATGATGGAGGGGATGAGGAAGAGGGAGGAGGTCTAAGAATAGAAACAAAAAACCACACACACACACACACACAGTGAAGACCATATGAAGGGGACAGATGGATAAAGACAGGCAGATAAATCAAGTAGGGAGGAGGAGGCTCACATCATCCACTCTACGATTGCTGGTACGTGATGGTGACCTTTAACCCCCCGTGGTAAGCTGCTGCTGCCGGGACGCCGTGCTCTGTAACCGGCCCACTCTCACCCCAGGGTGCCCCCACCGAGCGGATGCAACGGTCTGGTGTTGATCACATGGGCAGATCAACAGTAGCTAATGGCCATATGGCACATTTTAAACACAGCGGTTTAAAGAGGCCCTTTGGTGGCGTACTGGGAATATTAGTACCCGAGGACGGTGGAGTTTGGGAGATAACGAGCTGCAAATGAGTCTGTATATCAAAAAAAAAATCTAATTCTGGCTGCTGTGATTTTCCTATTATTACCCAGCAGTAATGAGCAACAGCCTTTCAGGACTTTCTGACACCAACGTCTGGTGGTTTTGAAGGCGATGGATTTCTCCCATCATGCTGTGGAAGCTGGGAGGTGTGCAGCAGCAGCAGCAGCAGCAGCCCCCGGGCCGGGTCTGGAGCTCCTGTCCCGGGTCTCTGGAGCTGCAGCTCGGCTCAACAGCTGTGTCCAGCTGCGCTGCATGGAGACACTGGGCGCTTTGTTCCCTACAGGGGGAGGCAGAGTGGTGGGCAAGAGGGAGTGCGAACGGTCTCCCCGTGTGTGTGTGTGTGTGTGTGTGTGTACACACGTTCACTTTCATTTCCACAAATGTTAACGGCCTGTAGCCTCGGCGTGCCCCGGTTTCTCCCCCCTTCAGACGGCCTTCCAGCGGCGGGGCAGCGGGACGGGGTGGCACGGCGAACCAGGATGTGTGTGTGTGGAAAAATTCAAAATGCACGGAGCTCAAAAACTGCCCAAGCAACACGCACACACACACACACACACACACACACACACACACGAAACGTTCACAACTCACTCGTGTCTTCTTCTGTTAAATCGCATGAAACCGGGAGTAAAGCTGCGTTGCAGCGACCAACCAACAAACCCTCGACAGATGCGAAGCCCCAGTGTGTGTGTGTGTGTGTGTGTGTGTGTGTGTGTGTGTGTGTGTGTGTGTGTGTGCGTGTGTGTACAGCAGGAAGCAAAGCGCCGGGCAATCTCAGCACACACACTCGGGGAAACAACAAAAGAGAGCCAAGAAACCGCGACCGGGAGCGTGGTTTCCTCCCCGCGGGATTCCACGCGACACCGCCGGGACGCGAGCCGCCGGGAGCCGCTTCTACTTACTCAGATGAACCGGGTCCGCTCGGTCCACTGGAGGGATCGCCGCCGCCGGTCGGTCGGTCGGTCGGTCGGTCTTCCGGCTGCGAGGTCGGGCGGGATCTCTGAGAGAGAGAGAGAGAGAGCTCAGAGCCTCGAGGACTGAGCGTAAACTGTGGCTTGCGTCATTTCACCAGGATGCCACTATTGCGCGCAGCAATGCAGCCATCTTGCCGAGGAGTGCCCCACTGAAACTCACCAATCACCGCCGGACCCGAGCTGCCGTCTTATTTTGGTCCAGTAACCAAAGTAATCCGGCACGACCTCGTCCTATTAGACGGTTTACCAGGTCTGAAGCAGCAAACCCGCCAACAAGAACGTCATATGGAGCTACTTCAACGTCACATTAAATATACTGTGCAGAGTATTAGTCATTAAAACACACATTATATATATATAGGATATAATAATATTCTTTCACTTTTCTGCCCAGCAAATACTTTTTATAGTAAAAAAGTATGCAGATATAACTCTCATACCTCTGATTCAGTATTTAAATGTTGTGACGTAGTAGTGCTGTAATCAGGATGACAGTAATGCTATGGTGCATGCTGAACATTTTCCAATTCTGTCCACCCTCTGTTTAGATATCTATAGGGAAATAACTACTTTTAAACATTCAAATATTCCACTTTCTTATAAAAGTTTTACTGTTTCCTCTGAAAATCTACATAATTTCAAAGTGGTAAAATATTCAGATTAAGACAAATAGATTAATTAACCCAACATTTAGTGTAAAAAACAGCATGAACGTAAATAATCCAGCCAGTCTTCCCAATTTCCCCCTCTTCATCTTTATTTAAATTCATCATGTTAATGTATTGGCTTATTTCTGCCCCCTTCCAATCAGACAGGTGTCACAGCGCCCCCCTGTGGTGCTTTATATGTGCGTAAATCCACCCCACCTTGCTCCCTAGGGTGTCTGCTCCACCTGGTGTGGTCCAGAGCTTGTTGTTTTGTTGGGGGGGGGGGGGGGGTGAACCAGAACCAGAACCTGAGCCAAGCAGCGCTATATTGTTTCAGTCAATATATATCTTGACAAATACATATTTACATTGACAGACGACTTCATATATCCTCCACAGAGATCAAGTTTGGTGCCGGGTCCGTCCACCATGTTAGCCATAAAAGATCCTGCAGCTTATTCATATCACCATCACAGACCCCCACGTGAATTATGTCCTTAAGTCACACCAATGCGTTCATATGATAAACGGCCCTAAGACCATGAAGACAGTAAATGTATCATCACAAATAATCATCACGTTTAGAAATAAAATTCATTGGTCGAGGAATTAATTAGTAGTTGTTGGACCGGTATTCGTTTGAGCAGATGCATAGAGAGAACAACAGTGTGAGGAGTAGCTTGGAGTGGAAAGTGAGACGCCGTTAACATACAGTCTGGTCCATGTGATTCATGAGGGGTTTGGTATGAAACAGAAACTGTATGAGAGCATGAGGTAAGAACCCTGGTCTCACATCCTTTAACTACCAGACCAAAAAGGACTCTCTTGTGGTCCGGAGATGCAGCATGTGGGCTGCCTTGGCACGTGATACCACCCTCAGAGAGCGTGAAAGACCTCAGCTCCCCCTCGAGTCCACCGGATTGACACCTGGTGACCCCTCCAGGTTTCTCCCCCACTGTGGGATCAAACCGCAGTCACAGGGCACGCCGGGCGACTGTCAGAGCTCGTCCTTCTCCATCTGCTGGAACGCCTCCAGGTCTTCCCGCCAATCGGCCAGCAGCTCATCCCTCGACTGGCTGCTCGAGTCTGTGTCGCCTTCGGGCTCCCCTCTCTCCTCCGAGTCTCTCTCCTCCGTGGGCTGAGCCAAATCAGCCTCGGCAGGACTAGCTTCCTCTACTTCCTCTGAAGGACTAGCTCTCTCTTCGGGCGGCCCAGCTTCCTGTTCCGGCGGTCTAACATCCGCTGTGGGACTAGTGTCGGGATCTACAGGACTGACTTCCTCCCGTGAAGGCGTCGCCTCCTCGGGAGCCGATTCGTCAAGCTCCAACGTGCTCATCTGCGATTGGCCGATGGGTTCAAATGCGGTGGGAGTTGTTGCCTCCGTGATGCAGTCTTCCCCCGCTTCCTGCGCGTCTACACCTGAAAAGAAAGCCAGGGTGTGAGACTCACGCACAAGCCTGTTTCCCTCCCTCTCAGTCGGTGATCTATACAACACTCGGTCAAAAATAGAAGCGTTTCTCCTTGTGAGGCTGTCAACCATAACAGCGTGATGCTGACGGTGAGTCATGTTTCTCACCAGATAAAGCCTTTTCTCACATAGCTGCTAAACCCACCTCGGAGTCAGCCGTGAAAAGAAATGTGGAGGGAAGTCACACCGGGACTTCTGCACAGATTTGGTAGGAATAAAAGTGGATATGAGCCGCCTCCTTTAAATGCAGATTGTACGTATTTCAGATAATGTGTTTGTGCTTTTTATTACACAGGCGAGGGAATACTGGAAGGAACAGGCAATGACTGTAACTTCCTGGTTGTATAGTCCAAGTGCAGATAGGGACAAGGTATCTGGTCATTACTGTGTCCTGGTGGTTCTGTGGTTATGAAGCATGCAGTCGGATCCTTAACAGCTCCTTGTGTGCTCTTATGCTGTAATTACAGCCACGTTGCTTCTAATTATAATAGTCTCTCTCTCTAAACAACCTGTTTCACAGCAGAAACAGTTGAATATATTAAAGAAAATTAAATAAAAGCAATGAAAACTTCACACAAACCATTTAAACGCATTGTTTCATGGTTTGGGTCAGGGGTCAAATCCTGCCACGCTGTCTAGGTTTAAACTGAAGGGGGGAAATCAGAACCGACACTAGTGTGACGGCACTAAGCTTCTCTATCAAACGCTAACAGAATCCTGTGTTTGGAGGGCAGAGTGAGAGGAAGGGATGGAGGGATGAAAGCAGGACTACAAAAGAGGAGATAAAGGCAAGAGGAAGGATGCAGAATGAGGATATTAGACAAAGAAAGAAGGAAAAAGAGGTTACTTACCACCCTCAATCAGGATGCCAGGAAGAGGTTTACCTTTGAATATGGTTGCTGCTCATCCAAAGAGAAGAGGTTTATGGGAGGAAAGAAAAAAGAAAGAAGAGAAACCAAGAAAGAGAGGAGAGGAGAGGCACGGTTACAGACCTCCACAGGGAACAGGGGGATTTGGCAAATGAGGAAAAAGAGGAGAAGAATGAGGATGCAATATCGATACGGGTGTTGAACTCCACCAGCCGTTCTAACCGCAGCTGGTGGGTGGCTTTGGAGTGAGTCACGATCTCTGGGACTTCAAATAATGCCTCAATCCCTACAGCTCATCTTTATTTCATGAAGCCGGGCACATAATGAGGCTCCGTCAGCGGAGAGAGAAAGAGATATAAGTGCACCGCTGTGATGAATCTTATCAAGAGGGATACGTGAAAACAGAAGAGCTCTAACGTTAAGGGAGGCATGCCAGGGAGTCATGTCGCACCTCTGTCTCTGGCTTTGTCGCTCAGCAGCACCTCCACCTCCCTGTACTCCTTCAGCGCCTCCAACAGGATGTTCCCCTCCTTGTGGAAGAGGAAGAGGAGCGGCAGGTTGATGTCGTCGGTGCTGCGGCCGTCCCCCGCCATCTGGAACAGGGGAGCCGTGTCGCTGCTGCTGCCGTCGTTGTCATCTGGGCGGAGATGAAGAAAATACAAAACACATATTTGAGCTCTGCTTCCTCATGAAGTCATCATGTGCAGGATGCTACTCGACTGGCCGTCTTCCAGATAATCAAGTTATCCAGCCCTAATCTAGTCATCGAGCAGTCGTCCTCTGTCCCGGGTCATTAGCCGCTCACACTCACCGATGACGATGCCTCCGATGGCGCCGGCCTTCAGGATGTGCCGGGCCTTCTCCGCAAACATACACTGCCCCCTCTGAAGCAGGGCGATGTGGCCCCGGACGTACTCGGCGTTGGTGATTTCACTGCAGCCGCTGTAGGGTTCGGCCACAGTCACGAAGCCCCGCACCTGCACACGGGAGCACGACATGTTCTCTGCTGGAGCTGAAGCCTTGCACTCAACTTAACGAGTTAAACGCCCATTTGGAAAAATGGCAGCTTGGCAACGCTACAAAAACCCACTCACCCCTGTGAAGCTTTTGGACAGGTCTATGCCAAACTGCGCCGGGCCAGCGGTCAGCACGACCCTGCCGAAGAAAGGATGCGAGACGATCTGAATGGCTCTGGGAGGCAGCTGCTCTTTCTGCTGCTGGCTGGACAGCTCCATCATCTCCTGCATGAAGCGCACGCCGTCCTCGGCCGCGACCGCACTCACCGCCTTGGTGTGGGAAACAAGAGAGAGAGAGAGAGTCAGGATGGAAAGAACACAGAATATCCACCATTTGTTCATTTAAATAAGAGCAGAAATAGCTGTTGCATGTGTTAAACGCACTTTAATGCACTTTTGACGAATAACCGTGTGGTTTTCCTCATTGGTTCTAGTGATATCGCTGCATGTTTAACAGGGTCTTGTTTGCATGTGTGCTGGAAAGGCAACAGTGTTGCATCATTCCCATCCCGAGCAATTAGAACAAAACAGCTGAGGAGTCACATTCAATTAAGAGACTTAATTACTCCAGCCTTGGATTAGATGGGTTCTTTTATTTATTTATTTCTTAAATCAGCCACTAATGAGCGCATGCAGATGTTTACCCTCATCAGTAAATTGTTTACCTGCGTTGCATGCTGGACCAGCTGCACCCTGCCATCCTTCAGGTGGATGAGACTGACTCCCATTCTCCTCAGCAGCTCCAGATGTTCAGGGTTGTTTGCCATGAAGTCCTGAGCCTTCAGGGGAGGCCGGCCCATCCCGGGCTCCCTGAGAGGGGGAAGACGTTAATAAAGGGGAACTAGATCCGTAAACCTGGTCAAACCCGTGCTGTATGCACACGTACCGGTACGGAGCGGAGCGGGGGCAGCTCTTGTCCACGGCACTACGGATTGGTTCTCTCAGGTTGCGAGGGAAGGCGGGGTCAGGAAACAGGAGGCGAGTGTTGGGGCAGGTCCAATCGAAGTTCGAGTCGTCCAGCTCCTCCTCTGCCTGAAGTATCAGCGTATCACAGACTGTTAGGCTTTCATCAATTTGTCAGATTCTAATTGGAACAGCATGGCGTCGTTTACCGTTTTGTTTGAAGGAATAGAGGAAGAGTGAGGGGCTGTGGAGAGGGAGAGGGGCAGCAGGTGGGCCTCGGTCGTGAAGACGTAGTCCTCCACGTCGAACGGTAAGTCGTCCGCTTCAGCGAACAGCAGGAAGAGGTATTTAAACATCTCGGCAAGGAAGAAGGAGTCCATCCTGACAGGAGAGGAGAGGTGTAAGATTATAAAGCACGGGGTTCTCACTCCCGGTTTATTCATAGGTTACTCATGAACAGCAAAGTAGATCCTAACTCATCAGCAGGCCAATTTCTGTTCACATTATCAGCAGACTGAATATGGAAGTCTTCCAACATGCCGGATATGTGCTACATTAAAAACCATGTTTTCATCGTTTTTATGTTTTTTATCTCACTGTATGTAAATCTAATGTTACAGTAAATACAGCCTGTCTGAATGGCCTCTACAGCTGAAGTCCACCATCATATAATACTGATTCTTCACATCCTCACCTGTCCTCGTGGCTCCCGGTGCGTACGTCCTTCATTGCAGCGAAGCCGCAGGGAACGCGAGCAAAGCGGTTGAGGTTGTCCAGGATGGTGCGTCCCGCCTCCAGGTAATAAGGGTCTCCTGTGGCCTGGGAGCATGAGAGGACACACAGAGGGCAGTACATCAACTGAAGGCTGATCACACACAAAGAAGCAACTCCCAGCATTTTATCATACTAGGTTCCTTTATGCATTTTGAAAAGACGCCAGAACGCCAAAGATAAAGTAATGGAGGCTGCGTAATAACTGCAGATATGGAGACTGTCTGAAATGTTATAAATGAGTCCCAGAGAGACTGCAAGTTAGAATAATTTAACAAAAACAGCCATTTACTTCTGTACTGTGGCAGCGAAAAAAGGGAACGGCTGCATTACGTCAAGCGTCCTTGATAAATTACCTTGTAAAGGAAATAGGTGCTCTCTGCAAACTCAGGCCTCAGGGGATGTTGGGCCCAGTGTACCCTGAAATCAGTAGTGAAGGCCTGGGGAGGGAGGGAGAAGGACGAAGGGGTCAGCACACCGTCCACCGTGTGTAATTACAACAGACAGGACCAAGCCGAAACGCAGCCGTGTGGTGTGAAGCTCAAGCTTGTTCACTTCCAAACCGCTATGGTCGACTACACGAGCCATTCGAGATCACGAAGTCATGTTTTTGTGAAAGCCTAATAAGGTATTTCAAGGTGGAAACGCAGAGAGACAGATTTACCTCTGGGAGGAAGTTGTGTTTCTTTGTAACTTGATACAACATCTCATGAGTCTCGATGGCAGGACGGATATCTCCCTTCAACACCTGAGACACAATACAATACAACGTTACGGTGACGGCACAAGGCAGACACGGGCAAAAACGTCCAATTCACACGATGCAATCGGACCTGCAGTCCGGGGAAGAAGGCCAGCAGAGAATCCATCCAGGTGCGAGCAGGAAGCAGAGGTTTGTGGATGTGGACGTCCAGCAGCAGTGGAGGCTGGCTGATGTACTTCATTATAGATGCATAGTGCTAAACGGGGCACACAAGATTAGAAAGACTGAGGACGATAACAACGGCCTTGTGGTTGCTCCGGCATGTAAATAGACCAGTGGGAGCCTCAGGACTTAAAATAGGTTGAGGAAAGGTCTTTTTATTTTACTGAAATGCACAAAGGGGTGTAACAATGCTTCACGTTAGAGACGCCACGGTGAGAAAATGAGATTATGCAGACAAGAGAGGAATCAAATTAATCTGTACATGTGTGTGTGTGTGTGTGTGTGTGTGTGTGTGTGTGTGTGTGTGTGTGTCCTCACAATATTGAACCGCTGCAGAAACAGGTCATCTCCCAAGAGGATGTAAGCCTTTAGCAGGTATTCATAGTATGAGTCAATTCCCGCTCCTACTCCGCTGTCTGGGGACATACAGTCATACATCACGCTTTAGAGGACGGGAAGAAAATAAAATCAGATGACAACCAATCTATTTTTACCCATCAACCCTCTGTGCAACCAGATCCACCCTCACCCAGACAGAAAGCTGGTACCCCTATACTTCATTTTCCTTTTCCCCATATCCTTGTTTTCATCATCACTTGATATCACTCCCCTCCCTTTCATACATTCAACCTTCCTGTTCCAACCCCCCCTCCCCCATCTCTCTCACCCCTGCGGACCCACTCTCCAGAGTGGATGTTGATGGTGGTTCCCACCAGATTGCTGTTTCTCTGCCTCTTCTCCCACAGAAAGTCCAGAGCTCTCCGGGCATGGGCCTGTGAAGAAGAGTGCATTATTCATTCAAGTTAAAAAAATCAATCTGCTGGAGCTGTCCACTGTTTAGAGAGATTACAGTGATAGACTCTGTGCTTGATCAGCAGGCCGATGCTGCCAGGAAGTGAACCAGTCCAAGGCAACGCTCTAATACTGTTGCACAAGGTAAACTCTGACACATTTCAGTCCACCACTGCAGCTACAGGGTCCCTCTTTAACAGTTTCTATACGTTTTAGATACAAAATTCTGGGTTTTTTTCATCACAAGAAGCAGATTGATCAACAAGCAACAGAAGAGAAACAGATCAAGATCAACAAGAGGATGGTGTCTGCAACCCGATCTCAAAAAAAGACCAAATGACAGAGTTTAACCTGGTTTACAGATCAACAAAGGGAGATGAGGCACTAATAAAGGCGTGGCTTTTCGGGGCCGACACGTTGACTGTTCAAATACCTGGTGGCTGTTCTATTTACCTCGTCTATTTAACAGCTCTTTGGCAGTAGGCAGATGTAATATGATATGTGTGTAGTGATATGAGACATTGCAGTAGACCCATAAGTGTTCCTTATCAATAACACTTTACACCATGACTGTTGGTATTCAAAAATGCTTTTCTCCCAGTTGTCAAAGTCAGAGATTAACATTTTTTAACTTCAACAAAAAAGTTCCACTAAATCCCAAAATGATGACGTAAGCATCGGAGGATCTTCTCATGCAATACCTCAAACACAGGATCCCCAGTGAAGCGACTTAAGGCAGCAAACTCTAGGATGATGGTTCCTGCACATGCAGTGCAGGTGTCCGTTTCTGTGCCCGTCCTCGTCTCAGGACCCCTGACACCAAACTTCAGGTTCACCTGTGGAGCAGAAGAAGAGGGAGAATTACTGTAGTACATATATGAATACATGTTTGATGAAGACATCGTTTAAACAGGGTCGTATTTAATACAGACTTCAATAGAACCATCACAGATTCTGTGTAAATTTTTATTGAATACATTGCATGTAGATTTGTTTCTGGTGTTTAGGGCCTGAATCGAGGTATTTCTGCCCGTGTCCAGCTGTCTCACCCTGGGATAAGGCAGGCCACTACTGGTGTTGAAGGCTGGCAGCAGGCGGAGGCCCAGGTCTTTGGCCATATGAAGGAGCTCATCCTGGTACCACTGCATGTTTTGACCTCCCTCCTTCAGCATCACAGCCATGGAGTGTCCTCCCAGCAGACCTCTGAACACACACACACACACACACACACACACACACACACACACACACACACACACACACACACACACACACACACACACACACACACACACACACACACACACACACACACACACACACACACACACACACACACACACACACACACACACACACACACACACACACACACACACACACACACACACAGAATCCAGTGAGTTCTTATCACTAGTGCTGCCTGGTGTGAAATGAGGTAGGTCCATGGTTCACTTCTGAACCAACCTAAATGTAAATGAACCATTAATGTGCGAATCTCACCCAAGGACTCGTATGTTGGTTTCAAAGACAGACACCACAATGTCGTTGTCCAGCCTCACGTCCGACAGGACTCTTCTCACTGCAGCTTCAAACTCGGTCGTCTTGTTCAGAAGCTGAAAATGAGAAATAATTCATGGCCATAAAAAATCCAGCTTAATTAAAGACCATCTCATGGTTTAAACGTGGCCTAGAAGACTCAGGGTATTCATCAGATGAATGACCTCCGAAATGTGTAATTAAGGAATTTCGGAAGATTGACGTTTCTCTCTAAATTCTGTGAAGGACTCAATCCAATATCATCAATACTTCCACAACCCAAAAGATGACTGTAATAAAACAAAACATGAAAAATACCCACCACCAGAGTATCCAGCGTGTCTATGAGGGTCAGAGAGAACCTACCAGAGAGAGAGAAAAACACTTATTAGCAATAATTGATGTCAACATCCGTCATTGTAATTCATCAACGTGTAATTACAGTCCGTCTCCACCTTCCACTTCTGGCATTTACTCAACCAGGTGTGGTGATGTGTGTGGGGACCCACGTCATGATTGTTCCTCTTTACGAGCCACCTCACAACGGGGCGAAAGAGCCGTGCTACTCACTTTCCCAGAGCGTCGTCTACGTCACCTCGACTGGGTTCGAGCCCACGTACTCTTCCTCTGCACGTTAGTGGCATCAGCTCATCTGCTGGGTACGCATGGTCCTGAGAGGAAAAACACATAATTATGTTTCCATAATCCACCATGACATAGAAAAGACATCACATTTTGGTTTACTAGTATGACAGGAATTAATATTGTGCTGCTCGACTGTCCAGAATCAAATCCACATATTGCAGCTGCAGCAAAAACACTTAAAGTAGAGAATCCTGTTTCTGTGACTGAATCCATTAAGAATAGATAACTTACCATATAATTCTGATAAGCGTGGTCAAACATCTCGACCACTTGGTTCCTTCGTTGAGGGGAAACAGATCAAAATCAAGTGTGTGGAACATTTTTAGGGGGATTTTTCACTGAGGAAGCTGTGTGTCTCAACTCACCTCAACCTGTGCTTCTCCTCCTGTGACATGGCCTGTCCGAGGCCACACAGCGCTCCGAGCAGCATCGATAAGAACAGTACAGCCGGCATCGTGGCGTTGGCAGCGAGATCGCAGCAATATATGTGACTACAGTTTGGCTCTCCTCTCAGTCAGTCACAGATCAAGTACCTAGTCATTATCACTGCCCTAACCACACAGCCAACACACAAACTACACATAAAAACCTACACCACACCATTAACGTTATACCTCCGAGTCTGGCATGTTAAAGCACTTCTTGGCTTTGCCTAAGATCTATCACCTAATCACAAAAATGTACAGAAAGCTTCATGTTATCATGTCAGTCGGCCACTTCCACACCAAACATGTTATGTACTCTCACAGCCAAAAACTGCCATTCAGTATCCGGTAGGAATGTGATTTCAAGTAGTAGTTTGTAGTTTGTAGTGCAAAAGTTGCTCCAAGTCCTGTGAGTCGCACCTGTTTACCCTTCCAGACTGTCACCGGCACATAGTGTACACAGGTGTGACACGTTGACATGCGAAAGAGTGACGTTACCTGTAACACTGCCACAAAGCAAGCCAGCTAAACCCGAAGAATCCCGCGATCCACGTGAATACTGGCGTAATACATCCAGCCTGTTCAGCTATCACGACGCATCGTCTTATTTAACACTCGTTGTAAACAGAAGAAGCACCGCCGGATTAACAGCCCCCTCGTCTGTATTTGTTATAAAAAAAACGCCCCACTTTACGTTACTCATTCCATTTACAGCCGATTAAAGCAGCAGTCGAGCCAACATCCATCGGAAACTCCTGCTCATACCAGCCCCCGTTATCACCCTCAACTGTTAACCCTTCCAGATACGAGTTAATTATTTCCTTCTCTTGACAGTTCTCCGTCGTCAGTCAGTCAGACAGCCGGAGACTTCGGGGTTTAATTAGCCAGTTAGCCAGCGGTGCTAACTAGCCGAGCTGGCGACAACAGACGGACGGAAAAAGAACACGACAAAATCGACAAAACCGGCCTCCATTGTTGAGCAGCGGACCCGGCCGAGCCATCTCCTCTGTTATTCGGGTTTAAAAGTGGACAAATTCGCCGTAAACTGCTGTTTTCGTCAAGCTAGCCCGTCTTAAAATCAACCGGATGCCGTTCCGATGAAAACGTCAACAACATCCGCTTCCGGGAGGGTTTGGTAGTTTGCCCTGAGTTAAGCATCTTCGGTAGTAATTTCTCGCAGGCTGAGAAACAAATCGCCTCTCGTTCGCTCGGATATGCAGACGTAACAATATAAATGTATATAGCCGTGCTGTTTAGCATATATCACCTAAATGTAAATATTTCTAACAGTTTATTGGCGTTTGAATGGGATGCACGAGACGGCAGAGTTACCTGAGAGTCCGAATTGCGGGAATACCATTAAAACAAGCTCCGTGCAGACCTGTTGCCTTTCAGTGCTGATCAAAACTCAGTAAAATTAACAGTCAACGCCAACCAGTATGTGTTAATGTCATCTTCTCATTAAAATAACTTGTAGTGTTTATTGATTTTAAAACACGAAAACGAATCTAAAACAATGGTAATTATTTGCGTGGATTCTTTCAAATATTAAATTAATTACTAGCGTATTTGCCATAGCTTCGCCACAAAGAGGCCCATTTAAGGTATTTTGGTATACGTATTTGTGTAATATATAGTTATAGAATACCTCCATGTCCTTGTTTGTATGATCTTACAGGCCTATAATAATATTACGATATTCTAACAGCAAGTGAAGGCAACGTTAATGTTTCGTTAATAAAGAATAACTACATTCAAACCTCAAAACAGCTTTCAAAGCGACTGGAAACGCGGTGTCGTGTTGAAGTTATTGAACTCATACTTTGTGAAAGTACCTGTGTTTCTCGCCGTATTTGTTTTCTTGCTATTCATTCGTGAACTACATTTCCCATGGAGCTCCGCGGCATCACTTGACGTCTTCACATGACAGGCACATCAACAGTAGAGACATGTATAGCTCTGAGCAAGTGGAGCCTGACCGGTAGAACAAGTAGAATTTACTAACGGCAACTGCTTCCAATTGAGTCCAACGTGAAGAAGGGAACACAGAAGGTAGGCTGCAGCTCATTTAATGCTTCTGATAGCTTTCAACAGTGTGTTTTAAATCCCCTTTGCATGAAACCTTATATGTGCTTACATTCTTGTATCCTGATGCAGCATCTGTACATTTACCTCAGAGGCTAACACCTCTTTGTGCTTGCTTTCTTTTCTACCTTACCTTTTTTATTTATTTAGTTTAGTTTAGTTTATTTACTTAGAACATGTAAAAGAAATTAAAACCCTTTCCTTCCCCTTTCCTGTGGGAACTCATCCTTTTTTCCATTTGAACCTCATTCCTTCTGTTCTGTTCTGTTTAACCACCTTGTCTGACATGTTTGTTTGCATTGTCAGCTACTCATGTCAGTCTCGGGTTCTTCTGCTGATGGAAATATGACAGGCTTGGTTGCAGCCACGTTCACTCCATTCACCCCTCAAGGGTAAGTCGCCTTCAGGACCCACTTCCCTTTGGCTGCTTGTTATTCTCCTCCAGCTGAAAAATGTGGCATATTCCTGTAGATCTACAGCACTGTTATATGTTTGGTTATAGCCTTTTATTCTTTTTCCCCTCACATCTTTTTTCAAAACAGTGAAATTAACCTCTCAGAGATCGGACCTTATATTGACTACTTGACAACGAAGCAAGGTGTTAATAGCATCTTTGGTAAGTTTACAAGTGGATTCATCCTTTTGTTATGTTCTGTGTTCCCATCTGCATTAACCTCGCTCTACATCCAGTTATTTCAGTTATGATTGTATGATCCTGTAGCGAGATAATTCATAATAAATGTAATTTAATGTTTAATAAGCGTTTATACCAGGCGGCAACCTCCGATTCTGAAAAAGTGAAGCAGTTTATGGTTAATCCCCAACACTGTAGAGCTGTCGGTTAAACATATTGCTTCATAGTGTGTGATTTACACAATCATTTCTACATCAGCTTCAGTGTCATTTCTGCAAAACAAATGTGATTTTTTTCCCAATAGACAAGTCTCCCTTTAATTCAGCTACCTAATATTTTAATAAACAATGCCTGACACACATAAAAGTGGAATGCATTTCCTTTATTTCAAAATGTTTAAAAGAAAGGCAAATAACCCTGCATGACACGTTGACCTTTCCTCTTTTGATTTAATGCCTTGCTACTCAGTTAACAGTGTTTTATCTAATCTTCCTGGGAAAATAGAAATATTTAGTTGCAAGCGTCGGTTGTAACCACAGCATGAACAGCATCAGAGAGGTCGGAGAAGGGTGAAGATAGAAAACCTGCCATTTCACACTTTTCTCAAACCCAATGAGTCATCACAGTTCCTGCTAAACTATTAACGCTCCATTTCCAAACTCGTTTCTCGGAGAATGTTTGTGCCTCGTTTTTTCCTCACTGTCATTTGGCTGCATAACCGCTCATTACCCTTTCCTCTTATGCCTATGTAGTAGGGTTGGGCTGATATCCGGTACGGCTAAACCGGTTTAATGCATGCACAAACCGGCATTTATCCTTATGACACATTCTGGAATATTAAAAACATCAGCGGCCTGTGCCAAAGGCCTCACGGCACTAAATTAACGTGTCTTTCATTAATAACAAGCAGCAATAATGATTCAAATAATATTGGGATTATTTATAAACGGATCCGGAGCCGTCCGTCTCTCTGGTTCCACAAAGCCGGATGTTTTGTAGAAAAAGACACCTCAATATGAATTCCTATGGCGAGATCGGGATTATTTTCTGGTCCCGTTTCAATCGTGCTATGAATTTCACATATGTTGTTTGTGGTTTTTAAAGATAATTTTTCATGAAAAAAAAAATACGATTCATGGCGAAGAAGTTTGATAATGGTAGGTTTTGTGTGAGGCCACCCTGTGAACTACAGCTCCGTCAGTTTGAACCAGCGATTCCTCGTCTTCTCATGTGATGGGAAGCGAAAGCATGACCAGCCGTACCTGCTGGAATGGAACATTCAGGAACATCTTGGTTTGATCGGCACTGAGTCGCTGTGAGAAAGGGTGATGACGTGACATCAAATACGCCACGTGGAGTCTTTCTCATTGTGTTTTCTCTACAGCCTTAAACTGAACAATCGCACAATAAACAGTCGAACTCTTGATGTAAAAATTATAATTTAAATCCACAAACAACATATTTCTAATTCGGGGCAAATAACGCCTGGGACCAGCACATAATTATATGATCTGCATTGAGACCCATACATTTGTTACGATCTCAGAGGTCACATGAGAGTCTAGCGGAAGGGGCGGGGCTTCACCACTCTATAACCTGTTCGGTTCGGTCTTTGGTTTAGTATCACACCGGTTTGAAAGTGTTTAAACCGGCCCAAGCCTTGTCATTGGATATGTTTTGCTTTGTTGTGTTTCCTTTATTCTTTATGGGCGACTCTGCCTCAATGTATTCTATTGTGTTGAGATTCATTGGATCCAGAGATGCTTTTCTGATGTTTGAGTAAGACGAGACTTTCCTTCCGTCCAGTGAACGGCACCACCGGAGAGGCCATGTCTCTCAGCGTCGCCGAGAGGAAGAGCCTGGCTCAGGAATGGTGTCAGAAAGCCAAGGCCAAGTGAGTCATCATCACACAGCCTTTCTGTCTGGAGATTTGCCCGGCCGTCGGGTCCAATCAGGGGCGGATCTAGAAAAATATTTATGGGGTGGCGAGAGGGGGGCAGGAATTTTTGAGGGGTGGCAACATATGGCAGACGTGAATTTACTCACAGTTATCACAGTTTGATGAGAAATAGTATGTACACACTACATAAGGGCACAGGCTGCCATTTACATTACATTTATGCTCTCCCTCCTCCATATCTTGACCGCTGTGGTGTTCTCCCACCTCCTCCTGTCGCCTTGGCCTTGTATTCTATCTCTGTCACCTTTCTGTTGCCCTTCTCTCTCTCCTTCACCCACTAATTAAGTTGGGAAAACATCTCATTACAGTCAGATGCTCAATATTTTTCAGGCAATTTCAAAGAATTGTGTCAAAAAATGTCTCATTTTATAACGATTCTTGTACTGAGTACTGACATTTTCACCCCTCTTTTCTCTCTCCTTCCACCTCATCTCCTCCAACTACCTTGCTCAGTTCATTTTCTATTTTTCTCTCCTTTTTCTCTTATACTAAATATTCTACTTTTCCTCTTCATTTGATTCAAAGTAACTTTAGTACAATGTTTTCCTTGACAGACGTTGAATCAATATTAGCTTTCTTAGACTACTTTACACAGAACTAACGTCAGACCTAGCTAACATTAGCCTACATGTAGAGTTAGCGAAATAACATTCTTCAACCTGATTTTTATCATCTCAAATCAGCATCGCAACTATACTAGCGCTGTGCTTTAATTATTATTTCATTTTGTGATAGATAGTTAATCAGTTTTTAAGCTCTTTCCTCCCGTGCCTCCTTTCCTTGCGACTCCTGGCTCCAGGTAGTGTCCACAGGGGCGATTTTAAACGCAAGTGGACACGCCGCTTCCCAGTATTGCACGCTTGGTGAGCGCCTGTCAATCACCACTAGAGGATGATTGACAGGCGCTCTCCTTCATACAATCACGCGTACACTTCATGGCTGCACCTAATGGACGATCGCTTTCACAGCTGTCCTCTCTGCTCGAGAGTTCACGCAGACCAACATGGCGGCTCGTTTGGAAACTTTCTCTTATTCTACAAAATAGTTCACCGGAAGGTGTTTCTGAAAACATTTTAAGCAAGAAATAAGCTATGCAGTTGCTTAATCTGTCTTCATTTTAGATCGACAACATTCAGTTTATAAGATTTTCGTGAGCGTTCGCGAGCGTTCCCGAAGCAGCGAGTCGAGCTCGGCGCCTCTGATTAGCAGAAAGTAGATTTGACTTCAACTTTATGCAAATGATGGGCGGCCAACTCTCTCGACATTTGCCGCTACGCTACCAGAATGCATTGCACGGCTTTTCATATAGACAGACTTACCTTCCAGGTACGTCTCCACAGGGGCGATTTTAAACGCGTGTGGACGCGCCGCTTCCCAGTATTGTACGCTTGGTGGGCTGCCACTAGAGGATGATTGACAGGCGCTCTCCTTCAAACAACACATTTTTGTGAGCGTTCGCGAGCGTTCCCGAGGCGGCGAGTCGAGCCCGGCGCCTCTGATTAGCATAAAGTAGAGTCATCTTCAACTTTAGGCAAATGAGGAGCGGCCAACTCGCGCGCCGTCTCTCGACATTCGCCGCAACGCTACCAGAATGCATTGCACGGCTTTTCACATAGACAATGAATGGGACGCGGGAAAACACCGCTGCCTGTGGACACGCACCTTAACGAGGACACCAAAGAACCAAAATAAATAGATGCCATATATCATGCGGTTACACATGCATATGGAATAATCTGACTATTAATATTTTCAAATACATGATCTGACGGGAGCCGACCACTTTACAACATGTACCCATATTTCTTTCTCCTGCTACAGCCAGATACAAGTCTCAATCCACGTTAAAATTCAACAGAATACAGGACATTACAGCCACTCTGTTAAAAATGGTCTGACGTTAGTTCATGACGTTGGTCGTGGGCTGTGTGAACAGGTGAATATATTTTTCTGAACACTTATCATCTTACCAATATAATTTAGTAAGTAAGCATCATATGAGGGGATACTTACCTATTAATTAAGGTGTATTACAGAGATCTTGTTAAAAAAAAAACAGTTTAAATCATCAAAAAGATATTTTTCCCCCAAAACATGAGGGTGGACTTAATATCAAAAAAGAAATTCTATATGACATCATTCCATTCCATCCATTCCGCCCCCTTCACCCCCCCCCCTTTCCACCCCCATTCCACCCCCATTCCACCCCCCCCCCCCTTCAGTGATGAACATTCTGATGAGTGACATCACAGGATCAAAGCCAGTGCCTTTGATCCAAGGCCCTGCAGTATCTATAAATTCCAGAGAAGCACATCACACAAAGCACACATTTGTTGTTGAGTTGCAGTGGAGTCCGATCAAGAGATACAATCTATTATAGATACTATCTACTTTGAAACGGTTAATACTACTATTATAGTTGTATATATATATATATATATATATATATATAGTATATAGTAGTATAAGATCCAGTTGGTACAACAACATGTTCGGTGCCATGGATATTAGAATTCAGCAAGGGAACAACAGAAGATTTGTTGGTGGTGCTGGAGGGCGTCCAGCACCACGTCAAACCAACAAAACTGACCAGACTGAAAAGTCGGCCGTTGATCCCATCGTTAATTTTCACAATGAAAGGTTGAAAGATCAGGAGGACCTTGTTGAAGAGAAGAAGGAGTGTGACATTAACGAGCCGAGGAAACTTCTTCAAAATGAGGAGGAGAAGACGAAGAAGAGCTCTGAAACCCTGAACAAGCAGGAGTCAGAGATTTCCCAGCTGAGGAAACTTCTTCAAAAGGAGCAGGAGAAGACGAAGAAGAGCTCTGAAACCCTGAACAAGCAGGAGTCAGAGATTTACCAGCTGAGGAAACTTCTTCAAAAGGAGCAGGAGAAGACGAAGAAGAGCTCTGAAACCCTGAACAAGCAGGAGTCAGAGATTTACCAGCTGAGGAAACGTCTTCAAACCAATCAGGAAAAGCCAAAGAAGAGCTTTGAATCCCTGAACAAGCAGGAGTCGGACATCAACAAGCTGAGGAACCGTCTTCAAACCGAGGGGGAGAAGACGGTGAAGCTCTCTGAAACCCTGAGAGAGAAGGAGTCTGAGATCCATCAGCTGAGGAACCATCTTCAAACCGAGGGGGAGAAGACGGTGAAGCTCTCTGAAACCCTGAGAGAGAAGGAGTCTGAGATCCAACAGCTGAGAAACCATTTTCAAACCGAGGGAGAGAAGATGGAAACCGCCAAGCGTCAAAGCAAACAAAGCTTTGATGAGATGGTGGCGAGGTGTAAGGACAAAATTAAAAATGTTGCACACCTTTCTCGGCAACTCAAAGACACCACAACCCAGCTGATGGTGAAGGAAGCTGAACTCGTGGAGAGTAAGCGCTTCTGTCAGACACGATGCAACGCCCTGGAAGACGAGCTGGCAGAGAAACAACGGAGCCATGAGACCAAGTTCCAACTCTTGGATGACGAGAGAAAGGAACTTGAGACCAAAGTCCGACAGGCCCAGGATGACAAACTGGACTTGGAGAAGCTCTGTCTGAGCCTGAAAAATGGATGTTCTTTTTGGCGGAGAAGAGGAGTCTTCTCCTCCAAGAAGGACACTCAGACAGAGCTTCAGAAGATGATGGACAAAATGCATGAGAAGGAGAGGAAAAAGAAGGAGAACGAACAGGAGGAGAAGAGGAGGGGTTTGTTTAGCCTGATGCACCGGACAAAAAGGTGCAGTGGCGACACCCCTCCTCCCTCCTCATCTAGGTGTGGATAGAAGTGGGGGGGAGCCCCTGCTTCTATTCAGACCTCCTTCATCTCCATCACCACCCTCCTCCATCTCCGTCCCCTTCATCTCTGCCCCCTCCATCTACATCACCCTTCATCCATCTACCTCACGACTCCTCCCATCCACCCCTGCTCCCTTCTCCCCCTGCATTATACGTGGGTTTTTTCCTGGTCCTCAGGTTTTTCCCATAAATCCCCAAAAATAGTTGATTCGGTTTAAGGGTTTTCTCCTGGAGCTCAGGTTTTCCCATTTAAAAAACACCCCAAAAAAAACCTCTCCGGGAACCATCACCTTAACGCGGTGGAGAGGTTTGTGTGTCCCTATGACCCTGAGGACCCTGAAGCTTTGTGCTCCTGGTAGGGCTTCCCATGGCAAATTGGTCTCAGGTGAGGGGCCAGACTAAGAATGGTTCAAAAGACCCCATGAAAAACCGAGGAAGAAGAGTGACCGCAGCAAGCCCGGCGCCCCCGTCTGGAGCCAGGCCTAGAGGGAGGGCCCGTCAGCGAGGGCCTGGTGGCCGGGCTTGCCACGGAGCCTGGCTGGGCACAGCCCGAAGAAGCGATGTCGCAACCGCCATAACAACAGACCATACTCTCGTAGCCTGACAGATTGAGTGAATCTGCTTCTTAGTAAAGTTAACCACTGATATTTCAAAAGCATAAGTCATCCTTAAATACAATTCATTTTAATTACATTTTTTTACTTTGTGTACATATAAAATGACAAATACCATGAATATAATTAGAGTTAAAATAATTAATAATAAATACAGTGTTTACAGTGCTTATTTTCCAAAATGGCTATTTACTATATATATATTCAAAAACTTGGCTTATAAATTATAAACTTCAAGTGTATTTTATGATAAAATAAATAAATATGTAAAAAAAATGCAACACTTGACAACTGGTATAGGATATATATATATATATATATATATATATATATATATATATATATCCGTGAGTATATATATATATCTATATATATTAGTGCTGTCAAACGATTATCACAATAACAGGTTGTGATTAATCACGATTAATCACAAGTTTATATACTAGTATTTACTTGTATTTTTGGGGGTAGATAAAACAAATACATCATGTGTGGTGTTGGAATAAAGAAATGCATGACAAACTGGTTAGAGGAATCAAAGTTTTTACTTTATTATAAGATATCAACTTAGTTGTGATCATTTCTGAACTAGAATCTATTAATTTGCTGAGTAAGAAGTGTCAGGGAGTGCTTGGCATTGCCCACAACATCCGTAATGAACTGCAGACTAGAAGGTCGCAGTCTTTTGAAGGTGAATTTGTCGTTCACAAATCGCCCCTGTGGACACGCACCTTCCCTCGCTTCGGGAATCGCGCCACTCAATTTTTCTAAACAAAGCAGCTTCTTGCTGCTCTGACGTAATCTCGTGCTGCATTCACAGCAGTCGGACATTGGAAATTTGCGCTCGTAAATGTCAAATTGGACATAACTTTTCTTTGAATTCGTTGCTGCAAACTGGGGTGGCAGCAGGGGTGGCAAGGCTTTTTTTTAGGGTGGCATTTGCCACCCTATGCCACCCCGGTAGATCCGCCCCTGGGTCCGATGCAGCGGGAACCAGTCGAATGTTTCTGTCTTTTGTGCTCGTCTCCACAGAAGCGTTCAGGTGATCGTGCACGTCGGCTGCCTGAGCCTTAAAGACTCCCAAGAACTGGTGAGTTGCCTCATTAACCAAAACGCAAGGCGCCCGAGAGGAGCAGAAGGTGTGTTTCATACAGGAATATTACTTGTTATTAACTAGACTTACTGCAGTGAAGTTGGCTTATTTTCAGAAAGGGTTTAATTGAGTCTAGTTACCATGGAAACCTACTCCTATCCCAGACTAGCAGGTCCCAGTCAGGCTGCTAAACCATGACATTATAAAGGAGTTTAGTTTAAAATCAAATTTTTTGTCATCACATTAATTAGTTTTATTAGAAGAACATATTCATTTCCACTCTAAATGTCACATTTATGAAGTCGTGTTCATTCCTGGAGCATCTGATGATGAAGTGTTTTAATATATTTTTATGGCGGACGCAGTTTCACTCGGCGTGTTGTGTTCAGTCTGTGATGTCCCAAATCTTTCAAGGCTTTGGAGTCGACATCTACTTTCATTCAGTGAATACATGTGAAGACAACGACAGAATAGTAAAAACAAGACGGGAAAGGGAGAGACCCATCACAAAAAACACATGTTTTGTAATTTACTCTGTTGGCAAACGGTCTAGAAGATGCTTTTGATCCAGAAGACCTGATCCTCCGGTGTCTCTGAAGGATTTGGATGTGGGTGTGTGATTGGGTGATTCATCTGCATCAAAGAAATAGACAGATTTTGTAACCATTCAATAGACTCGCTGATTCCCCCTTTTTTGAGTGCGTAATAAAAAAACATATAAAAAGAAATATATCCACTATAGTAGGAGCTACAAAATGCCTTCGTTTTCTCAGCCCTTCAACGTTCATGCTCCCTCCAGGCCAGCCATGCAGCACAGATCGGGGCTGATGCCATAGCAGCCATCGCCCCCTTCTTCCTCAAGCCCAAAACTGCAGGTATGCGTTGGTGTTGGTTTCAAATGCAAGTTCACGCACGCTGAAATCACACTTTTCACGCGTTTCCCTCCCTCTCCTCCTGCTTCAGACGCTCTGAGGTCCTTCCTCCAGGAAGTGGCTTCGGCCGCCCCCGACCTGCCTTTCTATTATTATCACATCCCGGCTATCACCGGCGTCACTGGTGAGTGCTGCTGATGATTGACACGGTGAATGTCACAGCATCTTTAGCTGATCTTCTCCTTCCTTCAGTGTTGGCGAGGGACGTGTTGGAAGGCATCGGGGAGGTCATTCCCTCCTTCAGAGGCGTGAAGTTCAGTGGAAGTGACCTGATGGACTTCGGACTGTGCGTCAGCCGGAGTCCTCCTCAGTGGTCGTTCCTCTACGGCGTGGACGAGGTCAGCTTCTTCCTCCCTCTCCGTCTTCTTTGCTCCGTCTGTTTGGTGCTGTCGCTGCTCACATTGCATCTCACCTCCACCAAATGTCCCTTTTTCATTTCACCATAGCAACTGCTTGCAGCTCTGGCTATGGGAGCCCACGGAGCGGTCGGCAGGTCAGTGTGTGATCTTCCATTATGTCCCCTTTTCATTGTCTCTGCTCGACAGTTATTAATCCATAGATTGGTTTCCGTTTCTCCGCCTTCAGCACATATAACTACGTCGGATGTCACATCAACGAGCTCCTGTCATCGTTCCGTAACGGCGACCTCGTCAGAGCCCGGGCGATTCAGGTACGTCGTTGCTCCAACTCCTCTTTAATGCATGTTTACATACATTTCTGCTCGCTGACATCTGTCTACTTTCCATGATTCCAGGTTAAGTTGCAAGAGCTTCTCAGTGACGCCATTAAAATGGGTAAGCTTGAGTCACAATGTTCTTTTCAGTCATATAAAACATAAGATGAATGAATACACTCTCGATGTTTTGTTGAAATGGCCTTTTTGTCATCGCCAGGCTTTGATCTGGGAGTGAACAAGCAGCTGATGAACGTGGTGTCGGGTTTGAACCTCGGGCCTCCTCGCCTCCCGGTGACGCCGTGTCCTCTCGAAGACGCTCAGCGCATCGCTAAGAGATACGCCAGCCTTTTTCCTGGATGTTGATATGTATGTTTCTACTTGAATCAAACATCTTTTTACATGAATCAATCCCTTTGATTGGGAAAACTCAAATACATTAACAAATATTTGAATCACCCTTTTTTTTCAAGGGAATGTGACTTTTCGTAGTGAACTGACGGTGTTATTATCCTGTACTGTGTGAGCTAAATCAATGCATAGGTTTGAAAGACATTTTAATTTTATAGTGTCATTTATAGTGTCATATCACAAGCAAAAGTTATATCTCAGGAAACTTTACACGTGGGCGAGTAGTCATGATGGCCACTTAAAAAAGGAAAGGCATCAAAGATTCACTCCTTCCTGGTTTTTGTGGTTCAGGTTCATCCATGACTCCAGCAGTGAAATTAAAATGGAACATTTTTTTAACGGTTTTCTTCACAGTTTTTGAGGAACTCGACCTTAGGCTGACTCCATCAGAGGGATGATTCAATTCAATTTAAATGTTATTCATAGTGTCATATCACAACAGAAGTCCTCTCAGGACACTTAACACATTGAGCAGGACTAGAATACGCTCGAGATTTCCAGAGTCAACACAATTTCAAAGTCCCAACATCACCCAGGGGCGTTACAGCGACTGTGGCGAATGATAACGGAGACATAAAGGGCATAAACGCTGAAAATAAAACGCACTCCAGGAAAAAGGGAATGAAAGGGAGCAAAATGCACTGATTCACCCTTTGTGTTCAGTTCGGATTCATAGCTTTTAAATGTATGTTTTAGAATCATGTATCAAAGGGAAATGTACTTTGTAATGATGTTTTTCTGCTTTCTATTATTATAACAAATAATGACTCATTTCTTACTAATAAATGCTGCCATACTTTGGTTCACACTGATCTCCTCTCTTATGTTCCTGTTATGTTATGTTGCAGACCTGCACAGACACGCTGCGTGCAGCGATGTCCTCGCCAGCGAGTGAGCCTTGTGTTTGTTGTGTCTAATCACCTGAAAATCCTGTATCGTCTCCTTTTTTGAAATCCGCCCTCTCGCTCAGTGTTCACTAGCATTTCTTTAAAATGCATGATAGTTTTCTACTCATTTGGCAAGAAATAAGCACAATGTCACACAACTCTGGGTGCTAAAAGAAGTCTGATTGCATAGAAGTGGATAGAAAAGGACCCTTCTCACTTTTATTATCTCAGTAAAGAGCGCTGTTCTGGGAGTAGAACCCTGGGAGTAGAACCATGGCAGTGCAACAGGCTGGACTGGCTTTGTAGATATCAAGGACTCATTTAACCCATGTAATTAAATCTGAAATAATTAGTTTGTTTTCTACTCACCACAAACAAAAAGCTCCCCACAGCTGCGTAGAACTGTCTCACTTTCAAAGGGTTTTGCTTTTTGTGACCTGAGCTTTTCAAAGTCACGTTGTTGGTTCTCTAGTGGAACATCTGGATTCAAAAACAAGTGCAGTAAGTAGTCCCTCGCCTCGTCTGTGTGTGTGTGTGTGTGTGTGCTACATTGAGCCCATGAGGTCAAGGAAAGGCCATTATAGTGACGTTTATTGTCGTCGTATCACTGCTGTCCCTGTAAGCAGCCAGCCTGTGCTGTTAGAGGCATTTCAAGTGAGCGCTGTCAGACAGACAGGCAAGCAAGGCATTCATGCCCATAACATTAGTTTCTCCCCCGAGGCTTTCTTAAATGGGCACAACAGCACATCTGCAACGGCAAAGCACATGACACCCCATTACACTCTGGCATTCCTGTTACTCTTCCTCTCGTCTGCTGCTGTCCTCAGCTGACTTTCAGTGGCTTCGTTGTGGGTGGACCTGAACGCACCATGCTCCTATTAAACCTGCAGCTGGTCCAGGACTGGTGCCACGTTAACAGCAGAGTGAACTTTCAAGCATGGACGACGGTGTTTAAAGGTGTACAGAGCTTAGACAGGAAATAAGAAGTGGATGTACTCATCGTGAAGCTTCCAGTTTATTAAACGGACATCAAAGAAGACTCGAAAACTAAAGACTGAGACCAGAAACCCATGTTTACACTGTTTATCGAGATCATAAATCAAGTGAAAAGGAGGTTAATAACTTCCATGCAATCGGACTTCTTTTTGCAACCAGAGGAGTCGCCCCCCGATGGCCAGCAGAGAGAATGCAAGCGTAAGGCATCCTCCCACAACTGAGGGCGCTTCTTGTGACTGAAAGTGTTGCTCAACCAGAAACATCCACTCTAATTAGCCACATCCACCCCCACAGTAGAGGCTAGAGTAGTGAGATGATGCTCCCCCTGTCAAACTTGGCATAAGTCACTTTCAATACATGAATTCTATTCGTCTTTGTCAGTGAAGGAGCCTACGTCTACGTCACTCTATGCCCTGGTTTCACGTTCCCTTGCAGGTGTTGAATATTCTTCTTTCCATCTGTCATTCTCCTCCTCAGCCTTCTTTCCTCCACATCTCCTTTCCCAAGCGTCCAGTTCTTCTTATAGACAAAGGATTTAATCACAGAAGTAGTATTTGAAGGTTTTCTATTAGAATACACTATGAAGAGATACTTCTGGGCTTTTATTCCGCTCCTCTCAGTTGCTGCCATGTGTCGCCCCCCAGAAAATGTCAGACAGGCAGCAGACCTGCTGTGTGGCAGACGCCCGAGGTCACTTGGCGGGGGTCTGCCGTGTCAGGACTGCATCCTGTGACAGTGACGCCCCCTGACTCACTCTAAAGTGACAAGACTGAGAGATTGTGAAAGGTCTGGGGAAGTTTCCCTCTTTATCTCTCAGCAGCCCAACCATAGGAGGAGACTTTGGTCCCAGAGCCGTTATTAGCTGACGCTGTCACACCATAGTTATGGGTGCAGACTGCGTATTAGATGTATGATCATTTTTTAAATGTGCTTATGTCCATGTGTTTGGAGAACATTTCGCTGGCTTTTGTGTCTGTGTATTAGTGTTTTGTATTAATATAATAAAGATGACATAATGTTGCTGTTTAAATAAAATGGGTTCAATAAGAAAGATGGTTCTCATTGAGACTTTCCCCAAAGGGACCAATGCTGCCCTCAGCTGGACACATCTTGCACTTACAACTAATAGAAAAAGGACTTATTTTGATGCTCCATGGCATAAAGGACAATACAGGATTAGTGGAGTAAGAGTGATATGATTCTGTGCAATAAGCAGGATGGAATTCAAAGGTTGCTTCTCTGATTAAAATCAAGCATTCGTGTTATGTTATGTGTACTCAGATATTTTCAAAGATTCTTTAAGATTCTTGTTAAATAAACATTCTGTAACTTATTTAACACATATAGTGAAAACAAATTTTCATCTTTTCTAAATCACAAAACTTCAATTATGATCAATTAATTATGCAAATGTTCCCATGGGAATTCATTAATTATTGACCTTGGAAACAGTAATCAGTAAAAAAAATACATGAATAAAATCTTAACTCAGGTCCCTTTATTAGTTCTTTGGTTCCTGATGCTTTCAGTCGCACCTTAACGTGACGTCAAATAATGTAAATTATACATTATAATTGCACATGGTGTATGAGGACGATGATAATAATAATAATAATAATAATAATAATAATAATAATAATAATAATAACAATAATAATAATAATAATAATAATAATGAAATAAAGTCAAGCACGAGGAGTCACTATATTATTAAGGTGTCCAGGAAAAAGTGATACGGAACGGTGTTTGTGCTCCCCTTCGCTTCCGCATAGCGAGAGGACGGACATATTTGGCTGTGACACGCAAAGCGCTAGAGTTTCCGGCCAGCTCAGCGCGTCAGCCCTGTAGTGTTGTCAGTTCACAGCCTCGTCAGACGCGGACACCGGCCCCCCGTTAGCAGCTAGCAGGCAGCAGAACCCCCGGACAGCGCGGAGACATGGTGCTGCTGACGATGATCGCCCGGCTGGCGGACGGACTGCCGCTAGCCGCGTCGATGCAGGAGGACGAGCAGGTAGGAACCGAAACGGCTTCTTTTATTTTCTGCTAGCTTAGTTGTTCGCTGTTATCACTGCAGGATCCTGCTGGAAACGCCTCTAAAAGAGTGACACGTTAGCTAGCCGAGCTACCGTAGGGCCTAGCTATATATATTATATTATGTAATATATATATTATGTAATATATATATAATAAAATAAAATAAATATATAATATATGTACACAGAGCCTTTTATTTGCGTAACAACCGACCTCAGAGCGGCGTTTCACCTCTCACCTGGTCCAGATGCTGCTTCCAGTCATCCGAGCTATTGCACAACGTCACCAGTCCAGTTCAGGTCTTCATAAATATGACACATATCCTTTTCAAGCACAAAGTCTATATATTATTTATATATAAAACGTGCTCTTTATGAATAAGACAGTAACACCTGGTTAAAGGCATAGTTAGACATGTTTCAGTAGGACATTTCAGATTAGAGCCAGATCAGATATATTTCACATTTTAGCTCATTTATAAGTTACAAGAAATGGTTAAAAGTTATGTTCAGGTATATGCTAATTTTATTTTTATTATTTTTCTTAATTATTCCTTCCTGTAACATCTTAAAAAGAAAAAAGTCAGAAAGTATGACATTTGTTTTTTACCGTACTCTCAATAAAAATAATGAAGAAAAAAAAAGTAATGTTCAGCATAGAGTGGCGTCAATACATAATCTGTCCACCAGAGGGCGCTGACGTGTTTATTTTTTCAACTGTAACACGATCTGCTCAGTAGATGTATTGCATTTTTTTTAATAACCAAATTAAGGGGAATCAGAAGTTTTGTTAAAAAATGAATATAAACAGTCGGATGCAACGTCCCTGGTTCGTTTGCATAAAAAAAACAATCAAATCATATGGACAACATATGCATAAATGTTGAAATTGATGGCATTGTGACGTGTGAAGTTGTTTCATCATGACTAACCAGGAGTCTAACACCTTTTCCTTCACTCTCTTGTTTGCTCTCGTGAAGGGAAGCGAAAAGGTTCGTTTGCGTCTCTGTGCTTGAACGTCGTACGTGTTTCTGTGACGCTACAGTGCTGCTGCAAAGATTCACACTCGCCATCCAAACGCTGACCAGCTGCAGCATCACACTGCCGAGTCTGTCCAGTGTTTCGTGCAAAGCTGTTTATTTTCAGGGCAAGAAATTAACACCATAAAGGAACATTGTGTGAAATCTAGACTGTGGGGTAGTTGCTATTTTTTATCCGTCTTGTCAAACACTGAAGCAAAAATAAATGATTATATTTGTGTCTCTTCTGGTCCTAAAATGGTGATATTTCTCTACCTGCATATGCGGCATATTAAAGTACATTTCTTGCCCTGGTTAAACACATATATTATATGATTAAACACCGTATATTTCCTGCGTGAGATGGCCTGACTGACTGGTCCCGTGATTTCCGTCTGATTCAGTTGGGTCGGGACCTTCAGCAGTATCAGAGTCAAGCCAAGCAGCTCTTCAGGAAACTCAATGACCAGAGTCCCACCCGCTGCACTCTGGAGGCCGGCTCCATGTCATTTCAGTGAGTAGGAAGCAGAACGTTATCTTCTGACACGATAAAAGTCATTTTTCACATCGTTATGTTCTCCTTGCAGCTACGTTATAGAAAAGGGAGTGTGCTATCTCGTGCTCTGTGAAGCCAGCTTTGCTAAGAAGCTGGCCTTCGCTTACCTCGAAGACCTGCAGGCAGAGTTTCACGAGCAGCACGGGAAGAAGGTGCCCACGGTCTCCCGGCCCTACTCCTTCATCGAGTTTGGTAAGAAGAAAAGAAAACCACGAGCAGACTGAATAACTGGCCATTAATATGTTGTGTAATATGTATAACTGATGACACATTCGTAAGGATTTCTCCGATTATGATTTTTCTCTTTATTTTTTGTGATAAATGCCGATAACGACCCCTAATCAGCTATCTGTGCTTTGTTTTTTCCAAATATGAAAGCTTAATAAAGGAAAACATTTATTTTTACAACTGCATTGATGAAAAAACAGTAACTTCCAACTTGAAAAAGCAAGTTCCTGATGGAGAAAAGACCCTGAAAGAGGAGAAATCATGCAACACTGCCTCTGACAACTCTTTCCCCACCGCTGCATCACTTCCCTCTTTGGCAGTCTTTCTGACATTAGAGCCTCCGGGCTGATTTTGCTCTCGGTTGCATCAAATTTCCATTCCATAACTGTCGACCCACTTTTCTTACATCGCTGCTGTTGGGCGCTACGTGACCTGTCATCCCACAGTGCCTCCAATATCACTTATACCCCATAGAAAATCAAATGCCACTCTTCTAGTTTATTATGACGCTTATTAAATCTGTCAGAGACACACAGATCTAACCGTCTACCACGACTGTGGAACACAGAGCTGCACAACTAATCTTGTAACATTTTGAGAAAACACTCCCCAGGCTGCTGTTTTTTACTGTTTGTGTTGTTTGCTCCACAGACACCTACATCCAAAAAACCAAGAAGTCCTACATCGACAGCCGGGCGAGAAGGAACCTGGGCAGCATCAACACGGAGCTCCAGGACGTCCAGAGGATCATGGTGGCGAACATCGAGGAGGTGCTGCAGAGAGGAGAAGCGCTCTCTGGTAAGTCCACGTTCTGAACCGGAGAAGGGATGCTCCTTATTCTCACACTGTGATCCTCATCTTGTCATCCTTTCTCTCGCCTCTTTATCCCGGTGCAGCGCTGGACTCCAAAGCCAGCAACCTGTCCAGCCTGTCAAAGAAGTACCGCAGCGACGCCAAGTACCTGAACACCCGCTCCACCTACGCCAAGCTGGCAGCCGGCGGCGTCTTCTTCATCATGCTCATCGTCTATGTACGCTTCTGGTGGCTCTGAGGGAGAAAGGAGAGAGGAAGAAGGTATTCAAGTGGAAAAGGAGCAGACACTAAGAAAACAGCCGTCACCTTTTTGACTAAAAACAGGATCCCTGCTCTTAATAAGACTTTTGCAGACATACCACCGCCCATGTTCTCTCACCGTGTCCACGGATGTGTGATCCGAATATACATGATGTCATAATATTATTAACAATTACACAGTAATGCGCTCGCGGTTTCCCTGGAGAGTGTGTGTGTGTGTCTCTGTGTGTGTGTTTTTGTAGCTGAAAATGAAGAAAAATGACATTTCCTGTTGTGAGCTTCCAATGCTGTATTGTACTGTAACAGGACTGGTTTCATCTTGCATACCGTTTAATAATACAGACAAAAACAACCATAACTTTAAAATTGAACCTTCATTAACATGAGAATCCCAGCTGTGATGCTCGACGGGTCTGAAACATGACGTTCGTTCTTTTAAAGTGGAATCTGCTCAGAAATAGGAAACGTCATTCAAGTAGACTGAGTTTTTCTTTTTTAATATATTGTAGGGAAGACTTTCAAAATGCTGTTTCACCTTTTGTTTCTCACCATTATGGGATGTCAGTGACCATGCAGGGGGACTGTACACAAACTGTAAGGGAGTCAGGAGAGGGGGGAGGGGAGTGTGTATATAAAGGATGGGGTTTTTTGGGGGGGAGAGAAGGGGAGGGGCAGTTAAAGATGCTAAGTTTGATATTCCGTGCATTAATATAGGAGCAAACAACGAGCTATGTAAATATAAATATATAGTGGAGTAATGGCGTCCTGACCAAAGAATGACGTTCCCTCTGTGTGTGTTGTATCCAAGCTTCTCTCTGTTTACAAAGCCAGTCCGACCACGAGTGTGTGCACCTTTTCAATTTCACTCATCCAAATATATCTGTCAGCCTTCCCTTGCAAGATGATTTAGAATCAAATATTAAAAAACACATTGGTTTAGCACCGTGAGTCGTTTCCATCCCAGTGAAGTAGCTCATATAATCAACAGGTCAATTATTAGAAACCCAGGATATTAACGAATAACACACCTCCACAGTGAATCCACACCCTCCATCCGCTTCCTCTACGCCTCAGTAACATGTCTGGCTGGGTCCCTTTTTTATTTTGTATAAAGTTTTATGTGTAGACTCAAATCTAAAAGTGGATTCAGGCCTGAGCGACCCGGGTGCTGACGTTTGGAAAGGAAACCTTCTCGTTTTCTGTTCTGTTTGCTATCGATGAATAAAAATAGTTTGCACTTCCTTTCTGTCAGAAGAGTTGAGCTGATGATTATCAGCAGATTTATCTGCCAATAAAGAAACCTGCGTTGTAAAGACGAGGGGAAAGTCTCACGGTTTATATTATAAACCTGTTGCTAGGCGATTGAAATACAAACTCAGACAGGAACCTGCTATTTCAACACAGAATGCTATAAACTCTCATTTAAACCATCTGAGAAACATTAATTATGCAAGAGAAAAACAGCTCCTTTACAAAAAACATGACTTAAAACAAAAATACAGTCAACACCAACTTGTGAGGAAGAAACAGTGACTCAGACGGCCCTTCCAGGTATTTTCCAGAAAAACTTTCCCCTCGTGCTCTTTGATGGTGTGCGGTGATACCTCTCTTCACCAGCAGGTGGAGTGCTTTTCTCACTCTTTCACTGGGAGAGAGAGGGGGAAAAAAGAGGCTTAAAATCTGACTTGCAAATTCTGCTGGTGACTCAAAACCATAGGTTAGTTTTAAAGGATGTAGATTAAAGCTTCTGGGCTTTTTTTTTTTAGAGAATGAGCGAAAGAAGAAACCAATTCGTGCAGGTTTCAGGCGCTTACAGAAAATGCAACAACTGCAGGCATTGTAAGCTCACAGAACAGCAGGCCGACTCTTCCACTTGACGTAGAACAGGAAATGTCATAGACAGAGAGAGAGACAGAGAGAAGCAGCAGGGTAGCGTGCCAGAGAGAAACCACAGGGCACAGGCTAACCTTTTCACCTCTCAAGGGAAGTGGGTAGCCTATTTGTGACTTTGGCTTCAGTTCTGATCAACTTTTATCTGTCTCTGTAATCCTGGTCCAACAAACAACATTTACTTTTTATTGACTGGTTTGTGATAGTTTTTTACTTTCAGTCTCACCTTACATTTGTCCGTTCTTTCCAAGTTTAAACCTGACAAACAGTAAGAAGACTTATATTATATATTTATATAATATCATTGTTTGAACCGACGGATTTCTTGTAATCTCCAACAATCGTTCCTTCCTCTGTCAAGCATTTCAACTCATTAAAATGTAAAATATCAGGATTTATTTTTGTGAACTTCCATATAGTGAGAGAGTAAACTGTGTGTGTGTGTGTGTGTGTGTGTGTGTGTGTGTAAATGTCACGGTGATTAAAGAGAGGACAACATACCTCTCTCTCACTCCAGCACTTTCTCTCCTTCCTCTGCAGGTTACCATGGCAGCAGCGAGTGTGTGACAGTCATGTGAAAACGAAGCTGATTGGATTAAAATACTTTGTGTGATCAAGGGTCAGGAATACGCCGCATGTACTAAACACACACACACGCTACACACCAAGTCGCAAAAAACACCAAACGCCTTCCAAACTTTCGTCACCTTTGAAGAACAAAAAAGAAAAAACCCGTGCTTGCTGTCGGCAGCACTCCCGTGTTCGTCGTATTACTCTATCTTGATTGAATTTCCTGTCTAAGATGCAGACGCGACCACAAGACTCCACTCGGCTTCTTGTGTAATCTTAAAGGAACAGGACGTTATAATGACGTGACCTTGACTTTCACCTTCAGCCACTTCGTCTCAGAGTCACCGGAACAGCGGAGCGTGCAAACGCAGGCGCCGAGAAGACAGTTTCGGTTGTGTTTCCCCACAAAGTCGCTTCACGTGAGCGTTTGTTTGAGTTGCAAACTCACCGATTGTTCCGCAGCGATGCCCACTGAACTTTTGATCTCGTTAATAGGAGGCCGCAGAGGTGTTTGTGTTTCTGCTCTGGACGTGGGTGAGAAGACCTTGATCCCTGACACGATGTGGGGAAAAAAATCCTCAGATCATTTAATTAACAAAATATGAAATAAAATAAAAAATCACTGGGTTAAAGATCAATCTGCAAGGCCCCGACACAACACTGAGTTCATTCGACACGTTTCTCAGATAAAACAAAATCACTCCATATTGTTGGCCTGCTATCTGTTAGCAACGCATGTAGACACAGGATGTCAGGCTGCAGCCTAATCATAACTTTGAAGACAAGCCAAGATGTTCAAACAGGATTTACACAACAGTATAGCAACAAACCCCGCCCCCGCTGTTTGCTAATATTTAATGTGTCGTGTTTGTTTTGCTTTCACTCTTTTTGTTTTCTTTTCCTTCATAAATGTACCATGTTTTGTTATTTTAGTTGTTGTGTGCATCATATCTGTCACATCACTACTGTTTGTTTTTGTTCTTGCACCAAGAAAATGTTTTTAAAAAATGATTAATATTTAAAAAATAAAAACAAATGTGTCACATATCCAAATTGGACCCAGAAATACACCCATCAGGGTTCATATACCTTTAAAAAGTGGTGGAGACAAAACACATGAATTTGACCAACCTTTGACTGAATCTCTTATTCTGAAACTATAACTTCTGTATGATATAAAAAACAAAAACAACACGTTCCATCCGATATCTAACCTGCTTCCCCGTCTCTCAGCCTTCATCCCCGTCCCTCAGACTACCATCGCATCCAATCAGAGCAAAGGGAAGCTGGGAGACGGCAGCTGTACGGCAGAGGAGAGGGTCATAAAAACGCAGAAGGCCGAAAGAGGAACTCAAGGGACCCGGTGAGTTATTGCCCCCCAAACGTACACACCGGGTCCTGGGAACTGGGAACTTCTCACATGGGGGGGTCGGTGTGAAGTGTTTTCCACAGGCCTGGACCTGCTCTGCACTCTGTGTGTTCTTTATCACCTCATCACAGACCAATGAGGACTCGCCGTCATAACACTGCATGAGTCTATTTAAAAAAAGGGCAGACCTTTAACTCTGTAATAAAACCGATTATTGGCCTCCCCAGCAATAAATATATAAATATATAGAATATCTCATAAACAAAAGCAGGATTCTGGGGTTGACTTTATTTGTCACTGATTAATATTTAACATAATATACAGAACGGGTTTAAGCTGTCTGTCTCTCATTTCATCTCACGTGTCTCTCTCCATTTCTTCAAACAGATAACATTGTTGGTTTATTAATAGTGCTGTATCTGACCCACACACACACACACACACACACACACACACACACACACACACACACAATGCGGAGCTTGTGAGAAAGTGAGGGCTCGAGTGTGAATTCCAGCCATGCCTGTCTTTTAGCAGCTTGTGAATTTATGATACAATTAACCCTGACAGATATGCCGAGCACACTCACTTCACACTCCAGAACTTTCATCGCTTGAGTTATAAGACAAACGTGTGGAGGAACGCGTCACGAATCGAGCACGAAGAGAATGCTTTAAAAAACAAATGGAAACGCCCGAGACGTGGCCTTTATCACGCTTCATGTCGTCCACGTTTCATATGGTTTTTTAGGTCTGTATATTGTTTGCATCTTGATGACATCACACTGTTTTAAACCTTTTATAATCTCCTGCTGTTCTCATCCCATCACTGTGGCTGATGAGTTCGACCTGCTGCCCCCCCTCCCTTTGAGGTTCAACTGTCCCGTCGGTATTTGTGTGTTTATGTTTTGGCGAGTGCACGAGCGTGCATATGCTCTTGAATGCGCGTCCCCTAAAATATGCATGCATGTTGAGACGACCTTGGGTGGGAGTGGGCAGGACTGAATCTGCCCTCGCTGAGACCTTTTCACGAATCCAAATATCACCAGCGGTGGATTACATGCGGAGGTCACGAGTGTCGACCTCAGACCCTCCATTACTAAATCAGTCCCGCCGACTCCCACCACCCCAACATGCCTCCACCCTCCAAGCAGTTAACGACAAGCGCAAGTGTCACCGCTCCGTCTTCAACTCTTCACTGAAGGCTGTTCTCCTCACATCTGTTGCAACATACTTCAGAGTTTAGGTTGCGTAAGAGTCATGTGGTCATTTTGATTTAATCTGATCATCATTTCCACATTAAATTAAATTCATCATACCAATCGTGACTTCCTCCAAGCTGACAATTGGTGGCACCACACTGGCCAGATAGTAAAAATGTGATTCCTATCAGGCTTTGTGTGAACACGATGAATCACCTCGTCTTAGTTGTAGCTTCATATTTGCTTCCTGCACAGAGAGTAAATGGTTATTCATCCCTGAAGCACAGATTTAGAGGATTTAGGAATGTTTGCTCACCTCACATGAAAATCGTGCATGCATGGGTGCATTGTGTGTGTTTTAGCGTATTCAAAATCGGTTTCATAGTAATTGCATCAGCGTTTCCTCAAGGTATTAAACGATTGTGTTGCCGTGTCTTTCTCGTCGCTGCTCAAACCGGAGTCACATCTAAACCGTGCTTAAACATCTGAAACCTGTTTCAAGATGGTGCACGGGTAATTGAGCGATGAAGTGTGCAAGGAATAAGATGGGGGTGGGGGGGGGGGGGGTTATATATGTGGGTGTGGAGTATAAACCGTGCAGAAACCCAGATGACACTGTTGGGGGGCCGTTATTTTCCCACAGTGCAATATAAATAGCCTCCTAGTGTGGGGTGATGGCGGGCAGGCGAGGGGCACCGGAGGGAGGATCCCGTCCACACACGATGACACATTCCGGTCCACCTGAGCCCCTGGGTCATTTACCCCCCCCACCTCACACCTTTCCTTCATCACCCGTTTCCTCACCTCCCCGCCCACTCCCCCTTCTCGCCTCATCAGGAGATCCTTGGCGTTCGGTCACATCGGGCCCTCACGCTTGCCGACTCGCCACCTTTTGACCACTGTGGAACGCCATGACGCACACACTCACTGGTCCGCACCGGCTTGGTTTTCTCACACCAACGGACTCACTGGAAGCACTGCGAAACACTTCATATGCAAAAATGTAGATTACTTTATTGCTCATGTATGAGCCCAACTAGGGACAAGAGTCGAATATTAGCAATAGCTATAAACTCTCTGTATTGGAACTATGTCAACTGTATCATCCCTATTTAAATAAAGTTCTATTCTATTCTATTCTATTCTAAAAGCACGATTTGATTCCCTGTTGCAACGTGATGGTTGTTTACTTGGCAGTGAATCACGTGATTACAGGCCTGCATGCGTTTGGAGCGATCACACGCAGTGATTATTACACTATAGTGACACGTTTTATGTATGGCTATTGTGCAGCCAATAATAATAAAAAAAAAAAGAAAAAGCGAGGCCAGTACAAACAACTTCCCATCAAGTAAATGATTACACTGATTTAGTGCCGATTTGTGTGCTTTTTAAAAAAAATGATGCGCACATTATCTGGCCCCGATGTTGACATTTGACTCACTTCACCTCCCCGTTCACACAGGAAAAAGAGTATTTGCTGTGCATAAATACTTGGCAGCCCTTGAATCAGCTCTGCATATCTGGGTAAATGAGACACCATGTGGACCCTCGTCCAGATGACCCCCCCACTCAAGCTCAAGTGGCCAAACTTTCCCTGCTGATGCTTTTTGCGTCAAGGAGATCCAAACTCAACTGATGCTCTTGAATGCTACCTGTTGTAACGGCCACAGAAGAGTCGAACGCCGCCTTTCCGCCCCAGCTGATTGAATTTAAACCTTTATTTAAATAAATCCTCAGGTCTCTGAGACAGAAGAGGGGAACACAGATGTAAAGCTGTGATTATCGACCCTAAATATACCCCCTTTAGCTTCCTGTCCCCCAGATCTGCTTACACAGTAAAGAAGACGTAAGATAGACGATGCTTCCGCCTTGACGACGGCACAGGGGAGTGTGTGTGTGTGTGTGTGTGTGTGTGTGCTCCGGGTTTACAAATGCTCATCTCAGCCAAGCCGACACAAAATACCTGCTGGTTGACACTTAACTAAATCCGATCTCAGTGTCACGTACGCCGCCGCTTTCAACGTTAACAGTTGGCAAAGGGGGGGAAAAAAGCGTAATTATAAGTATTAAGTGTCTGCGAAGCTCACAGAAGCATCTAGGCCCACGAAGGAGACCTGACCTCGCTTACGTGCAACTGTTTGTGCTCGCGAAATCAGTTGCCACAGCTGGGAAAAGTGAATCGGGCCGTGCCACGACTAATTATAGAAAGGAATCGTATATACACTTCGTAGCGCCTCTCCCGCCTGCCATCTTAGAACGTAAAGGCCGGCTGACTTTCTCCTTGGATTACAGGTTGCTGATTTGGTTTCCCATGGCTATCACGTTGGGGGAAGATGGCGTGTTTATGGTTAAGGGGGAGTGCACACACACACACACACACACACACTCAAGACTCTCTCCGGTGCAATCAGTCATTGCTATCTGCCCTTTATACATCCACACTGTGAACGCCATGTTCTGCAGCATAAATCTACTGGCTGACAGCCGGAGTCACCCTGACTGATGAGCTCCAAATCAGTGTGAAGAGCTCCAGCGCTGATGAAAGCAGCGCTCTCACCAGGCTCAGATCCAGGCAACGTTTCCTCACTTCTCTGTGAAGTAGAAACCCGAAACACTAATGCTCATTTCCAGTTATTAAACAGTGTTTACTGCTAATAAAAAAATGGTTTTAAGTGTCATTATGTCAATTATGCTTTTATTTTCCTGATTCACTTGAGTTGTTTTTATCTCAAAAAAGAGATTTGAAGTCGGGGTTGTTGATGTATTTAATACAGAGGTGGCTCGGAGGGATTTAAAGCTCTGAGCTTTGTGTATTTCCCCTCTTTGAAACAGTGTCAGGCTTGTGTGTTGGAAGCCTTTTCATCAGCGAAACAGCGAGGAGGAACTAATCAGCGTTTTCTGCTCACAAGGCAGGTCCACGCCCTTCCTTTAGCTCATCTTCCCCAAAACTAGAGGCCCACATCTGGAGTGACATCATAAGGAAAACAGTGCTGCAGACCATAAAAAAACAAGGTGATCCTCCTTTGTGATTTGTATCGCATATCTATAGGATCATATGACTAATGGTGTAACCGTGAAATAGCAGAAGTATCAACGTGTGGCAGCAGGAAGAATCTTTATCCACAACCTTCTTGTGACGAAGAACGTGACAAAGCCAAAACTCAGAAAGCGACGCAACTGTGGTAATGGGTTTATGTGTTTTTGGTGAGAGATAAGAAGAATAAGCAAACACAAAAAAACAGCATCTGACCAAATGCCTGAGCAGCGTTTGTTGTGGTGCCAGCACCTGACACCCAACCAGCGCATGCAGAGCGAGAGCTTGACATTGGCCACAGCAACAAAAGCATTGTCAGTACGGACCCCCGAGGAGATCACTTCCCCCCCCCCGGCTCCAGGCCTTTCAGCAGGGTTGAACAGAGGACAGAGGGCCGGTCGCTGCAGCAGGAGGCTCCGCAGTGTTTCTCTAACGGGGTGTAAAGACAAACAAATCACTGGGATGAGACGTGGGCTTGTTATTGTGATGAGCCAGTGATTTACACCTGGTGCATTCAGGCTGATAAGGGATAATTAGTTTGGGATCAGTGTGGTCTCTAACAGTTTTTAAACCCAGCGTATCTGTGCATGAGGGAGTTTAAAGGGCAGCGTCGGGGGGGTTCACTTGTACTGACCGACTGATTCGCTCTCCAGATTAATAAAACAAAGATGTGCTTGAAAAACACGGGCAAATGTTTAATTATGTAGGCAACCTCATGGCGAACCTGTATGACAACCGATCTATCTATCTATCTATCTATCTATCTATCTATCTATCTATCTATCTATCTATCTATCTATCTATCTATCTAAAGCTAAAACAGCTAATTTTCACATTTAAGTTTTTTTAACCAAAAAAGACTTGAATGACTAATGGAAATTTATTTTGATCGACTAATCAATGCATTGACTCATCAAAACATTTAAAAAAAAAAGGATATTTCTATTCTGGAAATAACTAACAGATAAAATGTGTATCTTTTCCTTTCATTTATATACTTTGCTGAACTTGAACTATATCTGCACTGGAGAAAGTGGTGACTAACCAGCTCATAAGGTGATTTACTCACCTTTCCGTTGCTCTATCTCCTTTTAATTTGAACATGCGCACGAGTTGAGGGTTAATTAAAAGGTCACTGGAAGTCATCGTGCACCCACCTCTTCTTGTCTACCTCTGCAAAGCCTCTCACCGTCGAGATTCTCGTGGTCATTAAAGTACCTTTAAAACTGGACCCTGGTTGTCACCTGGCATCAAACCTTACGGTAACGACAAAGAGGAGGCAACGAGTGGGTGGTTCAAAGATTCGGGGAAAAAACGTGCAGTTCACAGGAGAAAAGAAGAAGAAGAAGAAGAAAAAAAAATCACTGAAGGGTTAATTTTGAGTCATACCAGGCTCCGAGACCTAGAAAAATGAGAAAAAAAATTCCTCCGCCGCGGCGACACTCTGAGAAAGAAAACTTCTGGCGTGTTTTATGACGTGTAGAGGATAATAAAGAAAATCACAATCATATGGAGGAATACGGATTTTAAAAAGAGTTGACAAAACCCCCCTGGTAATTAAAGACGTACGCGTTTTTATGTTTTCATCTTTTTTTCGACCCGTCGATAGATCCCCCCGCTAACTTTGGGCGGAAGGATATGTGTTTTTCGTTTCTTCGCTCTCAGTGACTTCAGTGTCTGGCGGACGGAGAGAGAGGTGGAAGACTCGCGGTGCCGTGTGTGACTACTAGACGTTATTTTAATCGTGTTTTTTTTTAACATAAAGTCTTACATATGTTAAAATAAATCTTGAAATGTTGTACTTTGGCCGCTACGCGTAGTTTTCCCGCCTCTAACTTGTGCGCGAGACATTTCCAGCGACACTTTCTTCTACTTTTTTTTTTTTTTTTTTTGAGAACGAACCGTCCCGGGAGACAGCTCAACTTTGGGCTGGCTGACCTTATGTGGATTTTACAGAAAATATGGAGCAGATCCCCGGTTTCTCATCGGGCAAATCACTAGTCCTCATCCTCTGCTTCGTTCACCTCTCTTCAGGTAAGACTGATAAACGCGTGTGGTTGTCTCCGACCCGCAACGCTTTTCTTGCCGCTCTGCATCTACCGAGGGGCGGACTCGCCGCTCAGCACACACCGCTGGGACACTCGTGTCTGACTACGCTAGCCACGGGGAGGAAAAGTCACTTTAAATGTTCCTTAAAGTCACTGCTAACGTATAGAACGTATTCTGTGGTAAAACGTGACTAGTACAAGTTAACGTATGTTCCCAAAAACTGCTCGCTAACGTCACGTTTCTTTAACGTAGCATCCTTCCTTATATGTTGGTTGCGTCACTGTGATGCTCATCTTAGTAACGTCATTCGAGGTGTTTTATCTATATTATTAAATGATTAATTTACATGTGTTTCTCCCAATTCAAATGGTTAGCATCTGTGGTAATGCTGCGACCTATTACGACTGAGCTCATTAGCACCGCTGCCCAGATGTTGGAAGAAGCAAGAGAGAAAGAATTCAAAATGGACACTTAACCGTGTTTAGACTGCCACGCTCAATTATGAGAAGCTGACAGGGATGAGAATAAAAAAAAATATTCACCATATTCAAGTTTCAGTACAGAGTAAAAATGCTTTGACCACACAGTTCAGAACTTTTGGGGTCAACTGTCAAGCAAGTAACCTGTAAAGGCTCTAAACTGTGAAATAATTACAAAGAAATGTGTGAAATAATTGTGATATTCCATCTGCAAATCTTCATTTGTCATAGAATTGCCAGCAGTGAGTATCTAATACACTGTATATATAGGGGCGCTTTGCTTTCTAGTGCAGGCCTTAATGAGGCACTAATTAGTGTCCATTAATTGGGAGTCTAATAATAAGGTCCTGAAATATTTAGGTGTATGCGGAATAACTCGGATGTATGGAAGTTGCTCTTGCATTGACATGCTGAAATAATATGGGGGGAAAGCACATGGTGAAAAAATAAACACAAAAAAAAATTTGACAGACAGCATGTTTGTTTCTCTGTAACTCAGTTATATTGTATGCATGTTAGTTCATGGTAACTGTTCTACTCTGATTAAGATAAAATGGGATTAGTGCATTTATGGATGCAATTTTGCAAACTTAATTTGGACCATGAGTTACTTATTTTACCTTTTTTTCCCCATGAATTTACATTTTTCAGCACCAGCCTTCCCAGTGATATACAATAATGCTTTTTTCTACTTGATACATGCAGCCTTGCTATTCTTTCACACGTGTTTTTCACAGACTATAGGTGACTTGTGAACAGAGAAGTTACACAAAAGAGGAAAAGACAATGTAAAAGTGCTGCAGGCAGTGCAAGGAGAGGCAGCGGAATGTTGTTGGTGTTTGACATTCCTCCCTCCCTCCCTCTCTCTCTGTTCAGCCCTCTCTCTCTCTCTCTCTCTCTCTGTCTCTCTCTCTTGCACTCTCTTTCTCACACACACACACACACTTTGTGCACCATGCATTTCTTTCCCTTCCTCGCTCCATCCTCACCGTCCCTTTTCCCCGCTAAAGTTGCACATCGAAAATATTGTGCCACAAGTGGTTTTCCATATTATGATAGGCTGTCATGGAATTAGATGTTGTTTACCTTAATGAAATCAAATAGGTTTGAGGTTTACTCATACTGCAATAAGCGCCTGTAGCCTGCAGGTTTTTATTTAACCAGTTCACAGTTAAATTATTTACTTTTTTGCAACATTTGACAATTATTTTCCAACAAAACTGTAAACATTTTTTATGAAATACTGTCAGGTGTTTGCAGTCAGTTTCTACCCGCAGTGACAGATTGAGCTGCACATCCTCAAGCCTTTTCACAATAAAAGCCTGCCAGATGTTTGCTGATTAAAAGCTTTTAATGTGAAGCAGGTTTACATGAGCTTAACCTTCCGGTTACAGCTCCAATATGGCACATGAAAGTGGATTGCGTTTAAACTGCTGGACATAAAAATGTCTTATTGTCTCCCTCGTCAGCTACTTGTCAAGCCAATCAATTTAGTTTAGACAGCTCAGTTAGGGGGGGTACAGTCATGACCTTACTGCTAAGCAGGGCCACTATACTGCAGGCCACATCAGTGATCCCCTGCTGTGAAGTTGTGCAGTCAACAGCAGCAGCTCAAGTATGTTGTTGCAGAGACAGAGGAAATGGGGCATTTATAGTCTGAAGTAGATGATAATGTCTGTGTTTACGGTTTTCGCAGTGCTACTCAGCTCTGACTGGAAAAAAAGGTGACATGTGACACATTCTTAAACGACCAGTAACGGCATACCAGAGGGTGCATTGGCATTTTCCAATAATTATCAGTTGTTTTCTTTGCCAATTGAGCTGAAAACTAGGTTAGGGCACAATCGAGAATGATTTTCTATGCCGTCAGAAATACGGCTGCTCTGCTTTCCATGAGGTGAAAAACAGATGCCGGCACAGCTAAAGTCTTCCAGACAGAAAACATCCTTTTTTATCATAATTTTAAGGCATGTAAACACCAATAAAGCCCCCCTGTAGTGATGCAGACACATGGTTAATAATACTGGGCTGCAGAGCATTTTAGTGGATTGTTAATGTGATTCTTGAGGAAGCGTAGGTGCCATCTTTGTGGCACACGACACAGTGTTACCCCTGAAGTGTGGGCATGTGGATGGTTGCATATATTAGCCCAGTGCAAGCCGCAGACAGCTGACATGCGTGTGTGTATCTATTTGCGTGTGTGTATGTCCTGCGTTATAGATACAAACGGACAAAGGCCAGCAATTGTGCCGCCCATGGTTTACTTGCATCTGGTCCAAGCTGGAGTCTGGTGTGAAATGTGATTTATCTGCGCCATGCTTCGCCCTGTGCTCGGAAGACAAAGATATTTATTGAGCTGCCCACAACACTGCATTATTTACTGGCCACCAGCTCTTCCCACTGCCTCGTGGCTCTTTTAATAATGTGGCTAAGACATGTTATCTCTGACACTCTTTTAAGCTGTCCCGTTGGTTTCTCTCTTATAGATTTACATCGGCTCCCTGTAGTCTCAGTGCGATCATTTAGCCATTACTTCTATTCAGTTCCACCATCTCCACCCGTTTGATTAATAATGTAGTAACAAGCCAGGCCTCCACATGTGTTTCGGTCCTCTACTTGTTGGTTGTAGTGGGAGAGAGTCGTAAATATTGTGTCGAACAGTATGAGTCAATGGGTGAATGTCTGTGGTGCTGTGCTCCAGATGCATGCGTCTGTATTCCATTCATGTGTTTGTAGCCATGGTGGCTGAGAATAGATGTAAACTTAAACAACTACCGTGATTAAGGTCTTGAAGCTGGAATGCAAAGCACACAAGGTGGAAGTCCTCGTCATGGGCCTGCGTTCGCTCTAATACCACGGCCAGAGCCTGCTCGACCAGTTTGCTCGTAGTGACTTTGATCCTCACGCATTAAATAAATACCAGTCAAAATGTGAATGAAGCTAGGTGCATGCCCTACATGAACCACATGCACTGTTACTATAGGAGGTGATGTTTGTGGCTGTGAAGGTCGAGGGGATTACAGCGCGCTCTGTCTGCACTGTTGAACAGGTTAGCAAATTAACAGGGAATTACTCCGGCCTGCATTCCTTGGCCAACACAGCCCCGTAATCCTGGAGACAGGCAGGCAGGGTGCATGGAGTAATGAACCAAGCAGGCCACATCAGGTAGGAAGGGAACACTTTGTAAGGGGTCGCAGTATTAGTTTAGTCCTACGTAACAAGCAGTAATTTTGAGGCATATGTAGTAACTCTCATTTCAGTACTTGGCTGTTGATATTAGACTGTTAGACTTAGGTGGGACATGGACTCATGGTCAGGCAGTAGTCCCTTTCCTTACTGTTTAAATGTTTTAAACTATGAAAGGGTTGTATTTTGCCTGAAAGTCAGAAAGAAGAAATACAGAGAGGTCTTTATGTTTTCTATACTAATGATTAACCAACCATGTATCCCGGTATGAGAAAAATAAATCTCAGATTTAGTTCTATTTGAAAGCTTTATCAGAGGCACAACTTCACCTCTCATCCAAGAGTTCCGTTACATATTGAGTTATGGTTTTTCATTTTGTCATAGATACTGGTGGAAAACTAAATGAAAGCTGATAATACAGTTTTACTGGAATCTGTCACAGCATGAGGTGTGAATACTCCGGGGAAAAAATCAGTCAACATAATAGGATGAAAGGGAATTTGACTTTAGTTACAGCTTTGTCAGCCTGTGTCTCAGCATTCTGATCATGAGCTAGCTAAATGAATCAGAGTTGCAAGCTATGGAACTAATGGAATAAGTGATGCCAAACCGTGAGTCCTCTAAGGGCACACTTTCACGACACCAACCGTACGGCGCCCAGGCATGAATGAGCCTAAAGTCCGGATAGTTTGTCCAGTGTGACCGTTCCGTTCCGTACTTAAGACAGGTCCGCTTCCTCGGCCCGACACGCTTGGAAGAGGTGGATTTGAGTCCAGTACGGTTCATGCAAGGGATCGAAATGTGGACATGACGTAGGCTTTAATCGATAGGCTGTCCCACTCATTATCTCTCATTATTAGAGAAATATGTGCAGACGTGACAGTATAGTTTCAGTCCTGTTCTCTCTTGTGATGATTGGAGACGCGCTCCTTGAAAACGACAAGCCGTCGTATTACGACGTATGTACCACAGGCAATCGGGCCGAGTGCAAACCAGCGGGGGACCCCCTGTGGGGGGGCAATCATGCCAAAGCATGGTACGGATCGACTGGCCCTGGTGTGAGTGCACCCTGAGACAACAGTCCATGCTGGCTTGTCTTCAAATTCACAAACCGGTTCTGTGAGGCGCATTTCTAACTGGGTGGACAGAGCCGCTCTGCCAGTTACTGGGGACAATTTTTAACAATGTAAAACCTTGTCATGTAAGTGAACATGCCTGCCCAATAGTCCTGATTATTTTTAATCATTATAACATTTTTGACTGGAAAAAAGAAGTTAGCATATGAATGACCAAGGGAAAGTCCCTAAATTTGCCTTGCCTGCTCTGCTTCCCTGTTTCTGTCTGTCTCTCCCTTTTCCCTCCAACACACACACACACACACACACACACACACACACTTTTAGTTGAGACTCTCCCAACTTTTCCAAGTGATTAGAACAGCAGGGCGACCGTCTCAGTTGGGAGGTTGGGACGGTAATTACTGGGGCTGTCCCAGTCAAGATGTTTATCCTCCATCTTAATTTCACTTTCAGAGCTTTAGCTCTATGATGCTAGTCTGTGGTTTACTCTTGAATTTCTGTTTCTAAAATGAGAATAGCTGGTCCGGCATGAACGTCACTTCACCAGCAGTAGGCCTGGGCTGAACTTGTTGCTGACGGCGCTAACCCCCTTCCCTTTAAATTAGCAGGTGGAAACTAAGACATAGGAAATTGGCTTGGGTCTTGAGGAGCATTTCTTCACCTTAAACTGTTCACACACTGCTATGACATTATTGCTAACTTCATACTCAATGTCACACACTCGCACCCAAGCACTGAGTTATCCCTTAAAGGAGTTTGCTTCTTTGAACATAATTTAGTTCAGTCAGAACGCAGATACTATTGCATTTTAGAATGTCTTCATTTTCCCTGATGAAGATCAGGTCAAATAATGCAGATACTATTGCATTTTGGAATGTCTTCATTTGCCCTGATGAAGATCCACCGAGACAGTCCTGGTAATGACACACCATTGCTGTTTCTGTGGACGCTGATTTGTTTCTTACAGCTTGCCACCACCCTCTAAACTGAAGTTGACCTGAGAGACGAAAGCCTTTAACTCCTGCTTGGTCCGTCCACTCGGTTCCTCTGCTGGTTGTGTGGGCCAATAAAGCTTCCCTCAGGCTAATAGTGTTTAGTTTGAGCCTATTCTCCCTCCTTCCATGCTGAGCTAAGGGTATTTTATTGCAAGTTGCCATGACGACTGCTTGGCTTGCTGGATATAGAGGCTTGTACAGCAATTCCAGGAAATGGGGTTACTTCCTCACTCAGCGCGAACAACTTCCTGCCCTCTGCTGTATGGACGTGTGCCAAGGCTCAGGGACACCCATTCGTGTGTTGTCTTTGTCTGTGGTTCGTAATTACTTCCCTTCTCAATCCTCAGCTATTAGCTCCAAAGCCCATCTATTTCCCCCCTCCCTCCCTCCCTCATTCCTCCTCTATCTGCCTCTTTGACGGCCTTTTTTTCTTCTCATGACATGAGTCTAGGGACCTGCTGTGGTGTCAGTAACAAAGCAGTGGCGAGTGCTGAGGGAGGAACCAGTGTAATGCGAGCTGTGCACAACAACCTGACCTCTCCTTTTTTTTTTCCATTAAGGACTGTGATTTCTGCATTCTCTTAATTTAGACGCTCGGCATTTTAAATTACGGATTCTCACAGAAAAAATAAGCCAGTTTTGACGAGAAGAGAATGGTTTAAACTTATTTTTACCTTATGTCACCAAGTATCCAAAAGTAGTTGTGGTTCGCTGCCGTTCACAGAAGTTTACTTAAACCACAGCCCTCTTGCAGTGGGGAAAGCTCAGTTGATGCTTCTAGTAATAGAAAGTGAGAAAAGTTAAATGAAGAAAAAAACAAAGAAGCACAGCAGTGGGGGCAGGTTACCAAAACCAGGCCGCCGCTGCAAAATGTGCATCGCAGAAGTTGTTTTAAATAATAACGAAACAAAGGTGAGAGTTCACAGCCTTTCTAACGGCTCTGTGAGGCTGTGATGGGAAAAGGTGGTGCTTTGAGCTTAATGCAATCTTCAGCATGCTAACAAGGTCACAATAATTAAACCGTTACAATGGTCCTTTGTGAAATAACCACTTTTGCAGCATTGTGCGTGTTGCCCAGATATGCTGGGTAATCAAATGTCATCCTGTGTGAGGTCATTACATCATCCAGAGGTGCCTTGTGAATTTAGCAAGTCACACACATTCTTTTTTTTTAACCAATTTAGCTTTTTTTTTTTTTTTAGCAATAAATCAAAGTATTTCTGATTCTGCTATTTATTGATATTACCAGAAAACATTCTGTATTGTGACAAATATATGAACCTTTATTGCGATAGAAGATTTTGGCCACTGATTTGATTTTGCACTCCCTGAAAACAGCACATGTATACATTCAGTACACCTCCAGTAGCTTGTGTTGCATAGCGGAAGGTGGAAACACTAGGTATTGATGTGCATAGTCGTATTGTTTGTCCATGACTAGCCACAGAACCAGACTGCTACATTAAATCAGGTGGATGGAAACACATAAACCACTACCTTGTAGCTATGTCTGAAAAAGTGCTATACAGATAAAGTTACTAATATCATGTTGAGGTCATTGAGGATAGATTTTTAGCAAAAGCACTTAGACATCTGTGCATAAAGACTTCAGCTTCCATCAGCAGGGCTCACACACAGCACTCCTCCTAGTCCCACCAGATTGCAGACATTGTAAATCTCTTGCTTTTGTTCTCCTCTCAAACTCCTCTTCCCCCGTCACAACCAAATAAACACAACACACACAAAGCTGGAAGATGTGGTGGTAGTGAGTAGGAAAAGGAATGTGCACTTTTGATCAGGATGGGTCTAAATAATGGCATTTGGTTAGTTAGCTGTTTTTTCTCAGCTCACACCATCTGCCTGTAGTTTCACTGTTGACTTTGTCGATTGGGGCTTATCAAGGCTCTCATTCCTGGGAATTTTTTCCTGTCCATGGTTCATTGATAGTGAAGTGTGAGAACAGCCAGGTAGAGAGGATACAATACTGGTGATATCACCAAAATACACTGGTCAGTCATTTAAATGTGTGTGAACAATTTGTTTGTTTTCCTTGAGAGAGTCAGATTTCTGAAAAGTTTCAGTCTTGGAATTGTGAAATGTGACCTGTATATCATGGGGTAATGTGTGTGTGTGTGTGTGTGTGTGTGTGTGTGTGTGTGTGTGTGTGTGTGTGTGTGTGTGTGTGTGTGTGTGTGTGTGTGTGTGTGTGTGTGTGTGTGTGTGCGTGTGTGTGCGTGCGTGTGTGTGTGTTAACATTGTGCAATAGCAGGCAGGCTGTCCCAAATGTGGTAAGATCATAGCGTCTGGCATGACGACAGTGTGCATGGGAAGCTCGTCAAACCAGTCAGGGGATGACAGGAGCCTTTTCCGGTTTGTGCTGTCTTGCTTCCATTCTCTCACTCCCTCTGCCTAATGCATTGGTCTTCTCCACTTTCCTCCTCCCCCTCGGCATTTCCTCGGTTGATTTTGTCACAGTGTGCACGCTGCTAGACTGGTATCCACCATATGGTGTGGTGTGTCTATGGTGTGTTGGGCCAGATTTACTGCAATTATCATTTATGTCCCTTTTAATATATATAAAGTAGATATAACATGCAAAACCAACATCAAAAGTGAAAAATTCCACTGTTTCTCAAGTCTAACCTCATATAGGTGGATTTTCTGCTGTCTGCATTTTGTTATTTGTGCATGATTATTGTGTGTGTGTGTGTGTGTGTGTGTGTGTGTGTGTGTGTGTGTGTGTGTGTGTGTGTGTGTGTGTGTGTGTGTGGTGTGACTCGTGCCATGGTAAGTGTGCATACTGTATGACTGCTCAGTACAGAAAGAGTCCCAAAATAGCACAGCACTGCAACAGCTTGATATCAACTCATGCTTTATTACAGTGGATGTCTGTGCAGTTGTGCACATGCGTGTGTGTGTGTGCGTGCTTTTGGGATTATGAATTTCACAGTGGTTTACGGATGGTATCCCCATGTCAAATGGGCTATGTCTGACTCTGAGGCGATGTTCTGCCCACGCTCTCTGACCAGTTCAGACACTCTACCCAGAATGTGAAGCAATTGAAAGCAAACTACGTGTAACTTAAAACACCACAAAACCATAGCAAGCAGGGTTATTAATAGCAAACGCTTCTTCTCAAAGGCTCCTCAACTTGGATGACACTGATTAATCTAGGCGCAGGAAGTAACACCATTGCTGAGCGCACTTCCTGTAATGCAATGACTGTTTCGTGAAGACATTGTTGGCGTTTCTTCAAAGTCAGCTGACCTACCCTCAGTTTTGTACAAAGAGCTCTGTTCTGCTAAGTGGGGATTCATCATCTTGGGAGACTATAAATTAAGTTAAACACACACACACATTCAACAGTGGCTTCCTTCATTTAGGATCCAAAACAACACACTTCATGTTGGGCCGGCCTGGTGTGCCTGAAGACTCCTTGAGCCATGTGTTACTGGCGGGCCACACAATAACTGATGTGTCTGGCTGGAGTTTTTTCATTGGCGGGGAGATAGTTACGCTTTGTTGTCTTCGTCAAGGCTAATTTCTATCTGCCTGCCCATCTGGCCACCCTGTGACCACAGGCTGATTTCAGACTGGCTGATTCAGACTGGCTTTGCATAGTTGGTTATATAGATCGCGAGACTTCTGCATTATCTATGTAAGAATGAGGAAGGAGGTGAAACTTCTAGAATATGTGGAGGGGAGAGTGTGTGTGTGTGTATGTGTGTGTCGAGCAACCCAGCTTGTGAGGAACTTTCTACTAAATTAAACAGGCTATTTATTTGATACACATGAACGTCGTCATGGTGTCTCTTTTATGTCTTTGTCTAGAAACAATTAGATAAGAACAGGACATGATTGAAACCGCATCGAACACTGTGGATAACTAACTAGATTTGGGAGCAGTTGTTTTCAAAATATACAAACGTGTGCAGACTGTCTATGCTGAAATCTTCTTACTGTGTGAAAATTAACTTTACATCGCTCCATGTGGTACAGTATTTGAATTCAAACGTTTGTAAACCTTGGTTTAATTATAAAAATGTACCTTAAAATATTGCCAATATTAGTTATATAATATATATATATATAATATTGTGAAGTGCCTCTTTGATTGTCCAGTCTCTCACTCTTCTTTTGTCTCTTGCAGCTCTGCAGTGTGTTGATGATAAGGCTCCTTGTGTTAACAACGCTACATGTCTGACCTTCAGCAATGGCACCGAATACTGCAGGTAAGATTGGCAAGCCGAGTCTGTGACCAAACACACAGGGTTTTTTAGTTCACACCATGCTGTCATCCCAAACACAAACAAAAATATGAAAATAGCAATCAAAACACCACATTAGGGGATTGTTGGATGTGAAAGCCAGCACAGAAATAGGGTTTTCAAATCAAATCCCAGCCTGTCTACAGTACCATGAGGTTTTGCTCAGGAACGGAAGAGGGAATAAAAGACTGCTCTGTCTGGACAAAGTACACCAGTACTGGGAACAATACCAATACACACATTCCCACCTCCAAGATGTTATTTAGGACATTCAGGGATTGTGTGACTTACTCTCCTGTTGCTATAGAATTGATAGCTCCAGGCATACAGCCCACTGATTAGCTGTAGCTGGGGGATGTCGAGACGATGACCAGATATTTTTATTACATGAGAAAGTAGCCTATTCAGTGTATTTGATGAGAAAGAAAAACATCTGAAACTCGATCCAAAATGGCAAGTAGGCTAACCCATGTTACCACACATGTTAGTGGAGCCTTTCTTTCATGCCCTGTTGTTTTAGAAACTTGACATAGTCTGCATAGATTAATTCTCTGCTACTACCAGTGGTGTGTGTAAAGAAGAGCAGTGGCCCGGTTGATCTATGCCTTCCACTTTCTGACAGCCAAGTCGAGTTAGTAATTAAGACTGAGCTATCTTTATAATTGCATTGCCACTCCTGAGCCAAATTCCCCATGAAAACACACCAAAGCTGGTTCATGAACCTGCTCATATTCCATCAAATGTGATGTGAATCTCACTGGGTGTCTGTTCCCAGCGCTTTTGGAATTTCAACACTCTGCTACTTCTGTAAAAAGCAGAAAGCAACATTCCTTAATCAGTGTTTGACATTCCCAATCTAATTGAAGGTCACATCAACATTGTACTGCAGGTGCGAAGGGGGTCATCGGCTTTGTGTGGTAAAAAGATGTCAGTTTTAGTAAATGTTGGTAAACCATTAATTTTTAAGGGAGAGGCCATGCTCTATTGACACAATGAACTTTGCTGCCATTTTTCAAAGTGCTATATTCATCCAGTTTTAATGTGATGTCTAATTTTCTGTTTGCTTTCCTGAAGCTTATTGCCTTATTTACATCCGATTAGAGGTGCAGGATATGAATATCCAACACGTTCTCACTCACACTAAATGTGCACTGACTATGGAGCACTGTGACCAAGCTGCACTATTTGATGTCTTATATATAGCTTATATCCAAATGCTCCGTGGTGCACTTACAGAGAGCAGCTGTGACGCCGTTACAGCTGTGAACGTAGCAGTTAGCCCCAACATTAGCAACTGCCTCAGGGATGAAGTTTAAAAACAAGAAAAAACTCTGTCTCAATCACACTTAAGGTGGATTGATCTTTAAAGGTGGGCTGATCTTTAAGGTGGACCAGCGCTATTCTCCTTTCAGTGATGAGCTGCTCCTCTGAGCTTTTTGAATATTTATTTTAACTGTGTAACTGACAGTTAATTATGAATGTCTCTACTGCACACTCTGCTGTTTATATCAGGAAAACACAAAGTTATTGTTAGAACTATAATGGTATTATTAAGTAGCAGTACTGTATATCAGCAAGTATTGAAATTTAAATATTTGTACTCGGTCTGAAACAAAGTGGTATTGGTGCATCGCTATTTGTAGAGGCTTCACATTAACGCATAAACGCTTTCTGTCATTTATCTTTCCGTTCCCACAACAATATACAGAGAAAATCTAATTTTTTCATATATATTTACAAATGGTGATTATTCGTGATTAATCCACAGCTACCTTGTGATTAATCTGATTCAATTGGCAGCCCTAATATTAATGTTCTTATAGTTAACTCTGTTTGGACAGAGGATCCTAAAGTCAGCCATCCAGTGAAGTGAGGCCAGGATGGTTGTGATGTGATAGGATCTGGCTGCAGTGATTCAACAGTTGTGGGTGTGTGGCTCTGCGGGTTAATAAAGACATGATTAAACATAGACTAGGATGACCTTTTCAAGAATAGATCAAGATAGCTAGTTTTGAATTTTGGAAATGTTTTGCAGGTCTGAATCAAAAATCATGCCATCATCACGGCCAAATTCGGAGCTGTGTCCTTATGGGGAGACAGGCATACAATACCAGTAGAACAGGATGTTATGCCAATACTTGCTGGTATATAAAACAACATTTAAATAATTAGTAGCAGTTTAAGATTCAACCACATCCTCTCAGGTTTTATTTTAGATGTTTTATGTTTGCTCATAAATAATAATATGACTAATTATATTTGTTTTTGTTTGAGTCTGTTACTATCAGTATACAGTATTTACTTGTGCTCTTGCCCAGCCAAATTGTCTCCTTTCCTCAAGTCATTTTTTTTCTCTATGAAATAAATGATATTGAAGATAAAACCAGCAGAGAGGCCTCTTGCCCTGAAGACAAACAGAGACCAGTCTCTCAGTTGAGAAGAGTCAGCTGACAGGGCGTAGGCCTGTTAGACCAATTTACTACTCGGTCAATTTTGTTTTGCGGTTCACAAGCAAACAGAAACAACTACAAACACACACACACACACACACACACACACATTCATATGCACACACTTGCCTCTGTCCTGTGTGCTCCCACCCCAATCTGCTCTGTGCCACTGATCAAAAGACTCATTGTGTAAAAATCTAATTATGTGTTTATTAGTCTCCTCAGTGTATTAAAGGTAGCCGGTTGTAAGTCAACAGTTGCTTTGGCCTTTGGGCTCAGACCAGCCATGTCACATGAATCACACCTGGGGTCACACTGGGAGGAACCGAATAATCAAACGGACATTTAATATGATTTGTCTGTGGACAACTGATGGACAATTAAATCTGGTTTCCAAGACATTTTGTACATTTCTTATCCAATTAGCCAGCCTGTTTTAATTACAAGGGTGGGAAGCAAAATTGTACTATTAACTATTTGCAGTTTTTGTAGAAACAGTAGAAGTTCATAATAAAAAGTAAATTTTGTTTGATATTCATATTCGCTGCACGGAGAAGACGAGGCCCTGTTTTGATTGGCAACAGAATGAGCTTCTGTGCAACTTGCCTCCTCTGCAGAGTTTCCACAACCTGGAAGTAATGGCAAATCTCCATGCCCTCCAACCCCCTCCCATCTCCCAAGATAATGACATTGACGTTGTACATTTTGGTGTTTGCAGTGGAAGCTCAGGTGGACACAAAGAATGTTTTTAAAGAGAGTTGAAGTGCATGGGAGAGGTTTGAGTCGCAGGGCAGGGAGCTGTCTAACCGGTGACACTGCAAGCCATCAGCCTTGGGTGTGAGAAAAAGGTGTGTTGTGAGTCTGTCTCTGTGTAGATTTGTGCATGTCACAAGTTTTAATGGTAAGCGTTTGTAACTTGAAGGCATACTCTTTTTCTGATAAGGCAGAAGTGCATAGAAACAGTGGTCCTGTTTGTTGGCCACGGAGGATTCCCAACACTCGTGCTGCATAGACAGCAAATTGGATTTCATGTTAGTGGCAGGGCGGTAAAATGAGGTGAGGATGGCAACGGTAACTTTAGATGCTTTCCAAAGATAAAGAATTTTACATTTTTGCTGTCCTGCACGAGGGAATTTGCAACTGGATGTTACGAATGCCCCTTACCCGATGAATATTAAGAAAATGCTTTATTTTATAGTTGCATATGTTACTAGAACAATTACATAAATTAAAAGACATTTCATGTCATATATTTTACTCTATCACCATAGCAACATATTGTCACACAGGTTGCGTTATGCCATCCGTCTGCCATCTAACATCGGCCTGATTCCATGTGAATGCAGGATAACATGGAGTCTCCCTCACTGACTTAATACCTGAGCCGTCCAAGCAAGAATGAGGCTACGCACATTATGTTGTCCAAACCCTATTTTCCCTCCAGAACAAGATCTCTTTGTCTGCTGTTGGGCTATGGTGCAAACTGATTAACTCCCCCCCTCTCAATGCCTCTTTTTTCTCACTCTCTTCTGCTCTTAGAGTCACTGTCATGCCTTTTATGTTTATTAAAAAAAGAGGGTCTTTTTAAGAGTGAGAGGTGAGAGTTACTGTGTTGTGCAGACCTGCTGCCTGTTTGATCTAACAGGCAGAATTTGCCTGCAGGGCAGACAGAGGAAGAGAAAGGACCAAAAGAAAAGAGGATGTCTGTTTTTCAGGTAATTTGAGGAGGAATACCTCCGAGCACAACTCCTTACTAATGATGAGAGAGCAGTGAAGGGGTGGGGGGAGACGAGGCAGACAAGGGAGAAGCAGTGCAGAGAGAGGAGTGTAATTTCCCTCTTGCTACGCCTCCTTCATCAAACTGTCACTCATCCATCCATGCTTCTGTCCCTCCCTCTGCCTCAGGGATTTCAGATGCCTCTGGACACAACTCACTGGGCTTCTTAATCCTTCTTCCACAGCCCCATTATTGTCGAGATCTTCGCCCCTCTTACCTTTATTATGAGCCGTACCTGCTCCGTCTCTGGTTCATATCTCTATGGAGCTTTGCTGAGGATATTTTGCTCTGGCGTCTATTGTCTGTCAGTCTCAACCTCAGTGTGTTACCTTCTGACCTCACAGAAAGCTGTGGTTTCATTTCACATCCATTCTCCTCCTGATGTCTTTTGGTTTAAAAAGGGGGTACCAGAGTAGGGAGAAGCACATAAACAAAGACAGAAAATGGTTTAGACTAGTCACTCGTCTACTCTGCTCCACAGCAGACACAGCACTCACTCTCTCAGGCACACACACTCAGACTTGATGTGGGTTAGGCATATGATCCGAAATAAAGACAACAAACAGTGGAGTAGGAGATTGGAACCCACGGTAATGATTTCCCACTCTTACGCTCCTTCCCACAGCCCTGCTCACAGCACTGTAGATGTGGTTTCGACCGGAACCACAATGATAAGAGTTTCTTTGTGTTTATGTGTGTGTGTGTGTGTGTGTGTGTGTCTAAGGGGCACCTTGAGCTTAGGGCAACTTCACACGTTGGCACAGAGAGGTCTGAAGTTCAGTCAAAGGTGCAGTTTGGGTTATTGAATTTGGGTTGTATGTCATACTTATTCTACAGAAGATGGCTGTAAGCTCCTAGTTTGGAGAAACAGACAGTAGTACGGAAACAGGAACAAAGACAAGACATACTCCTCCACCAGACTCCATGGGCAGAAACGGTCATTTTACCTTGTAGAACACGGGAATCGGGAACTGCCACGATCAGTTCGTGTGTTGTGTTATAGTGTGACTGTTTTAAAGGGCTAGGTTCAGATTCACCAAAGTTACTCAGTAACACAAACTGATCGAGGCAGCGGTAGACCAGCAACTCCCATGCTCTCATAGATAAAATTACATGTTATGTCAAGGGATTCTGGTGGCTTTGAAGAATACCTAAATGGATATAACCACTTCAGCTCCCCATCGGAAAGGGCTGTCTAGTGGCAAGGTAAAGTGGTGAAAAGATATAGATATATCCTGTACTCCTTCTCTTTCTCCAAACTAGTGCCATCAACTGTAGGTAATACACTGACCTCACAAAACCCCACTTAAAAAATGTGAACTTAACATTTACGTAACGTCAGGTTCATTATTCAGATTGTGGACGTGTAGTCGTTCTGTTTTTTAAAAATCCATTAATCAAAGAAAAAGAAAAGCAGCTTTCTTGTATTTTTTCTTAATCAATAACTTAAATATGATAATCAAATACCAAAATAGTTGCCAGTTAATCAATGGACTGGTCCTTTCAGCACCAGTGCTAACATGGCCTGCTGTCATAGGTCACTGGGATTTAACCCTTTTTTTAAACAGAGTAAAACGCACAAACAAGCAGATGCACAGCAGGCTGCTCGGAGACGAGAGTCATCGCTCTCAGAAAGAGGAAGCCTTACAAACCAGTGGGGAATGTAGCAACGAGGTCATAAACCCACATACAGTGAGGTGACAAGTGGCCCTCTGTGACACATTGATGATGACACTGTGGGGTCAATAGCTTTTCTGTTTTTTTCATAAGGTCACAGATTCGCTATGCATGCTACATGATGTAAAGGATCAAGAGTTCAAGTGCATCTTCACTCAGTTAATTACAAAAAGAGCTAGTCATTAAATTATATTATAAATCAATGGAATGCATAAAAGAAAATAAATGTAATTTCCGTCTCTGTGGGAAGCACTAAGCAGAATTTCCTCGGGTGGGCAGCAGTGACACATTTGGTTAACACTATGTGACCCAAAGCAGGGCACTGTATTCTTAAAAAAAAACATTTTTTATACATTCTAAAATGAAATATTTTATAGGCCAACAGACCTATTATTGGCGATTCCACATTAAACAACCCCAGGAACAGGATAATGACAGAACAACGTAGAGAGGCTGGCAGATGGAGCGCTGGGAGAGAAAATGGGTCCCGTGCTGTGTACCACATTCTCTCAGACGAGTCCTTTTGAACATGTTTCTAAACCCAGTTTGAGATTTTACCACATGTCCCTCGTTTGGACTCCACCCTGCTCTACGCTCTTATAATTCTGTCTGCCCTGATGCTTTTCACTCAGACTGCCTGGCTTCCTTTTCTCGGGCCTCACTCTCTCATTACTTTGCTGGCTTTTACTTGTACCTCATTGCGCTCTGTTTACTTTATCCACCTTCCCCCCTTTTTTTCTTTCTTTCTCTGCAACCACATCACTCTCATACATCTCTCTACCCACCTCTTCTGTGATCTTATTTCTGCTGCCTCTGCTCTTTTGTATGAAAACGAGAAGAAGAAAAAAATTATGCTGGGAAGTGGAGTTTGCCAAAAAATCCAGCCCAGAAAAACTACTAACGATTGTTTAAGTAATAGATTCATAGTTTCCTTCCCCCAAAAAACCCATAATTGAACCTTTACATCTACGTATGTGTAGTTAAATTTTCCGAACATTCCAACAGGCCTCTCCTCTGTGGCACTAGCTGATGTATGGGGCTAACTGCTGCCAGCTTCCCATTGCTGGACCGATCCACACACTTCATTAACAATTACACATCTTCTCTGTATTTACATCATCTATGCAAGTCGAGTAAAGCTCCCGTATTTTCAAAAGAAACGGTGTGAAAGCATTCATTGTTGAGTCAAGCTAGAACAGACGCTGGTGGTGTACCTCCCCAACGAGATAAATATTACCGCACTCAAACCCGTCTTAGTAGCTCCACAACCAGGTCCCCCCCCCCTGCCCCAGTTTGAGGTCTGGGTCTGATATGACTGTGAACAGAAATCTCAATGTCTGAAGGGAGTTCTTGATTCACACATATGGAGAGTTTGGTCTTACACATTGTTTTGAATGGCAGTTATTTTATATCAATATCAGAAAGAATGATAATGATTTCAACCATATCACCCAGCCTATAATGTCCGATTAAAAGTCCTGGCATCTGGGCTGTGTCTACTCTATGGTGGACTCGTCTATAGACTATATGCTGAATAGCAGTAGATCTTTTTAATTAACTATCCCATCCAATACATGAGCTTTTGTCTCTTTTCTTAAAATAATCTCCAAGGGACACAATTTAATATTTGGCAAGCCAAGGATTTCTTAGTTCCCGATCTACCTCCACCACTAAACTAACATAGGCGATGCATTGAAGCAACAACAAAGCCAGCAGTAACATGTTTTGTACTCGACTTGTGACATCCATGCGTGCACACACAGCACTGCAGTACAGTGAATAGGCCACCTATGCTCTTGCCAAGCCAGGGAATGATCCAGGGATTGAAATGTGAGCGGGTTTATGCTCTCCCACAACTCTCACACTGTTTCTCTGCGATAGCCGCAGGCAGAGAGCATGATGAAGTTATTAAGCGTTGCTTAGACTAGAATAGCGGTTTGAGGAGGAGGAGGAGGTGGGATTGTAGTTGAGGAGAGGAAGCTGGAGAGGTAGGAGGAGATAATTGGCACAAAGGAAAGGAGTAATAAGAGGCATTAGGACGGGAGGAGAATGAGAGAGTATGGGAGCTTGAGACATAAGAATTAGGAATGAAAGAGGCGGGAGACATTACATGAGTGAGTGAGAATTAATCCACCCCTCTCCACTCATTGAAACCCCCACGGCCAGCCAGGACAGGCAGAGGTCAGCATGAGGTAGAGGAGGAGGAGGAGGGACAGAACGAAGGGGAGAAGGAGTGCAGAGAGGGACGGGGGTGTGCGTGAGATGGGGGCGCTAATGTGAACCAGCTGTAGAAACCTGACACCTCAAGAGTGGGTTAGAAATGAGAGGTGGAGGAGTGAGAAAGAGAGGGAAAGAAGGGCTGCAGGAAATTGCACAGAGTAAGAGAAGGATGGGGAAAGGAGGAGGAAAAAAAAGTCCTCATGGAGCAAAACAAAGAATCCCATAGATGACTTTGGCTGCAGAAAGCCTGGCTGCTGGGTTTTTCATGAAAGTAGAGTGGAGCTGTGTGTGTGTGTGTGTTAAGGTGTCCGTGTGCTTTCATCTGTGTGAACATTCTTGCATGTATGAATTTATGTCAGAAGAATCACAGCAGCCAGCGTTGCATTCAGGGACAGACTGTTGTATCAGTGTCCTGGGCTATCTCTTCCGCAGTGAGACACCACTCCCTGACAATAATGTGAATCATGCACAGCCTTGTCTGTCTGCCGCGGGCTCTGGTGATACAGCCCGAGGCTAATAACGAGCTCTCTATCTGGGACTGAAACCTGAAGGACAAGGTGGTATCGTTTCCTGACGCCACAGCATCGGGTTCTGTCAACACTGGTTAGATAGCAGCGATTGAATTTAATACGACGCATCTTTCCTGTCAGCACTTTGGAATTTTACCAAATATCTCAAAGTAGCACATAATTATTGAAAGGTCATGTCAAGTTGCAAGATGACGATAGTTATATAGTATTTTTTCTTGAGCACCCTGAGGGATTTTCTAACCAGGCTAAGAAGTTCATCCAAAATTATTTTAAAATGATTAATTGCAACCTCATCAAGCTATAAACATTCAAATAAAGCACACTTCAAATTTCCTCTCTATCACGCTGAAGTGTTTTTGTAGTATATTTTGAAAAAGCCTCTCATATTCCCCACATTTCTACCAGTAAAAATGTGTGAAATGTTCCCAGTGAAACATAAACCTGGTATTAACCTGGACACGGTGTTCTTTATGTGACAGTCTGCTAATGTGAGGCATGTCGAGGGGAAGAAGGCCGTGTCATTACTCCCTCAGAGGGGCGGAGAGGTTGTCCCGGAGAAGAAAGCGGCCCTAATTCCCACGACGGCTGTCTTGTTGTGATATCATGACCAAGCTGTGTTTGTGTTCAGAGTGGGGAGGCACATCTTTGTGTTTGTGTATTTATGTGCGTGTGTGTGTGTGTGTGTGTGTGTGTGTGTGTGTGTGTGTGTAGGCATTTGTGTAGGGGGGTTGCACTGCAGACATGCTGATACAGGGTCGGAGACAGGAAAGAGGGAGGGTGGCCATGTCTAATCTGACCGGGTTGAGGTGAAGAGGCATGAAATCTGTCTTTTCTTTGAAGATCGTACGTCACTAATACACCAGCTTGTTGACCTTTACACCAGCACCATGGGTAAATGCAAATAGCAGATTTGTTTCACGAATATGTTAGGGATAGATAAAGTATGCATTAAAAAAGCAAGGCTGGTTTTATTACCGTCAGAAAGTCCAATGAAAAACCAACAAACACATTAAAGGCTTTCGGACAGACTGTGACTTTGGTCCCACTATGCTCAGAAACCAAATCCATTATTTCCAATGGTTGACCTTTTCGTGCAGTGCACCCGGATGTGTGTTAAACCCAGTGGCAGGCACAGCTCAAACCGCATTCTGTCTGAAAGGGCTTTTAGTCAGTCTCTCACTTCTTCATAATGCCTCTCAGCCCCTGGTCTTTTTTCCCTGATGAAGGCTTATAAATCTTTAAAAACCAGTCAACAAGTGTATACTTTCATGTTTAAAAAAAAGGCTTGGTCATCAACTAAATGTTTCAGGCTGATTTTACGTAACTCTAGTAAATTGTGCTTTTTATCAGCGGTTTTGGTGCACGGGAGAGCATTTCTGCCAGCAGGGCAGTGTATCTGGACTCAAACTACAGTGCACCAAATGAACACGTCACTTAATTCTGCAACATGGGGAATTTGTTTTCAGATGTATTTGGGTTGACTTTGGGTGATTCACACATCATACCAACTAGAAATCTCACAGATGTGATTGATCTGTGAGACTGTCTGGCACAATTCATGACTGTCATACTTTCCCATGTGCTCATAACCTAATATGCTCAAGCTGCTGTGGGGTGTTGCCAATAGTAAATTAAAGTTAATAAGAAAGTTTAAAAGTGAAATTAAAATAATTCCCTTCTCCAGTGTTTCTTCTGTTTTATATGGCTCATCACACTAATCTCTGATCCTTCCCTTTATGTTCTTACATGCTGGAAATGTGGTTATTTTTTAAATAAGCAGAGCTTTTTTTCATTTGGAGTGGTTATGAAAGAAGGGATTCATTTCTGTGCCTGTGTATGTGTGTGCTAGTTACGGTGTTGTCCCTCTCTACTATTATGTTACCAGAGCCCCTCTAGGGAGGCAGGTTTAGAGGCCTGTGTAAGAGGCAACAGGTCGCTCTGTCGTCCACAATCCCCAGACGGGATGTCTGCCATGTGCCCCACACACACACACACACACACACACACCCTACCGAAGTGTCACAATTACAGAAGTGTGGATTGAAAGTGGGAGGGGACTGAGAGAAAACAGAGGAACTGAAAGTGTCAAAGTGATCATTGCCTCTGATCAGATCTCCTAGTGGACATTGTGCAATATTGTAATTTCCTGTGGCTAAATCACTTTGCTGAAGTAGAAGAAAGCGGAGAAATCGAAAGAAAGGGGTAAAAACAGATAAATGTCATCAAAACACATGGATATGTGTCACGTTTCTTTTAGTCATACAGCTTGTTGTGGAAGGAGGGTTCAGTACTTTCACCGTGGACACATTTCTGTAGATTATGGCATTACTATGTGTTTGCTTGTCTATTACACTGCCCTAATAATTGTTGGTGCATTTCACTAGTCGTTTTTAGTTCCTGCCAGGCTTCAGTCAACAACTTCCAGATAACTCTACCTTGCATCCTTCTACTTTTTAAACTTCTTCTTTTCTATCACTCGCACCACTTTAACCCTTCCACCAAGTTCAGCTTCCCCCTTTTTTTCTCTTGAAGGGGAAACAGCTCAGGGTTCACAGTAGGTTTGTCAAATCGGCAATCTTGGGGTTAGCGGTTACCATCTTGACAGCGTGTCAAAATGTCCTTGAAGAGACATTGTGTAGGAAGCGCCTCTCGCTGATGTGATCTCCTTCTCCTTTTCAGTCACTCTGGCTACGAACGAAAACACGTTTAGGTGTTTATGTCACTTGAGAATGTGGTTCTCTACACACCGACCATACAGCACAGACTCGTCAGACACTCGTTCACCCGTGCTCATCGGCTCATTCGTCTCTTTTGATCTGTGTGTACTACACAACGCCCGTGCAGAAGCTCCACTATCAATGCTGTTGTCTGATGTGGTGCTTTATGTGCACCTGACTGAAACTCACTCTTTTGTTTGTTTACCTTCACACACACATCCTTGTGTTTGCCTTTTTGTATGCTCCATCATTGATTTCTGTGTTTTTTTTTTGTGTGTGTCTAGGTGTGCACCAGGCTTTCTGGGTGAATACTGCCACCATAAGGACCCGTGTCACCCTGGCTTCTGCCTGAATGGAGGGAACTGCTCTGTGTCCATGTTAGCTGGTGTGCCGGTGCCAGGGAGCGCCACCTGCACCTGCCCTCTTGGCTACACAGGACAGCACTGCCAAACTCCCCAGAACTCCACATGTTACCCCAACAACCCCTGTGCCAACAAGGGTGTCTGCACCCTGCTGTCCCTCGACAAATACAAGTGCGAGTGTGCCAGAGGATGGACAGGTGAGATACTTTTTAATCACCTCTCAGACTCATGTTTAAACCCTCTGAATGCCAATAAACTTGCTTATGATAAAGACTGCTATAAACATAGACAGAGAAAGTAAAAGTTAGGCTTTCAGGCAAGGGATAAGTAGCTTCTTGGTGTAAATCTTCGAATTTCTAAAAAGCAAGTAGAGACAAATGTAGCATCATTTTCAGACCACCAGGAAAAAGCAAGAAATATCTTCAGATATATTATATTGTGATTCATTCCCAGTGCTACTCACTGACTTCACGCAGTCCACGGCTTTTCAGCCAAGAGTACGGGGGTGTCTGCCTCTCCTCTTGTGCCTCGCACAGTCATTCAAAAAGTATTTTCTATTATCAACACAACAACTTGAGAGTTTTGTTCTTTTTTCATTCCCAGGACCGCAGTGTGAGCACGAGGACAGCTGTCTTTCCAGCCCCTGTGCCAATGCCGGGACGTGCAGCTCTTTGTCTGGTGGGAGCTACACATGTTCCTGTCCTCCTGGCTACACAGGTCCCCGCTGCCTTAATGACACAAATGAATGTGCTGCCACACCCTCCATATGCCAGAATGAAGGCGTATGCGTCAACACCCCTGGCTCCTACAAGTGAGAATCTAGTTTATAATCATTAAATGTGAAATGTGCAGCTATCTCCAAAATGAGACTTGAATTGAATGTACTCTGTCGTTGCTACAGGTGTAACTGTGCCCCAGGTTTTACTGGCAGACACTGTGAAAGCTCGTACATCCCTTGCTCACCCTCACCATGCCTAAATGGAGGCACCTGTCACCAGAACTCTGAAACCAGCTACTCATGCCACTGCCTTCCAGGTAAGGGGATTTAAAAAAACACACATTTAAAAAGGTGCATCAACGAGTTATGGACACGTTGTTGCCTGGTGAGAGGGAAAGGAGAAGCACACTAGATATATTTAGACGTTTTAGAGAAGAAAATTGAATAAAGGAAGAAAAAAGGTGACACTAACTGGTATTTTTCTTTGAATGAATGTAGCTTTGTATTGTTGCATTATGCTGTTTGAAGTGCAAACAGTCTCATCCTGTTGGCTGTGTTGTGTTAGTGTCAGTCTGCTACACTTAGCAAGTAGACACAACAAACACGCACACATAGCTGCTGTTTATATACTATCGGGATATGTCATAATAGTAGTCTCCATCAGAGAATGTCATACCACAAGTCATGTATTTGAGTGTTTCACCATCATTTGTGCCAGGTTTTAATGGGACTAACTGTGAGAACAACATCAATGACTGCCCCGGGCATCAGTGTGCCAATGGAGGAACCTGTATGGACGGAGTCAACACCTACAACTGCCAGTGCCCTCCGGAATGGACCGGTAAGGGACTTGTTTTTTGTTTGTGTGCCTGTGATAACTATTATAATCAGTGTCTGTCCACTCTGGTTTGCTCTGATGTCATGTATGTAGGGTTACTATCCCAGTGCCTCAAATCCTGATATCAGGATTTTTTTTTCTTGTGTCTCTGAAGGCAATCTGTGACTTAAACATGTAGAAACAGCATTAATAAAGCAATATAGTGTATTTATTGTGTTCTTTGCTGACATTCAGACAGCCTTGTGTTAAAACACCACCAGTGGTTGATTGGGGTTCAGTTAAAGTAACAGATCCATCATGTTGAAGGCTTATCAGGCACCAAAGCTCTGCACTGACATACAATGTTATAATAAAAAGAGACAGGATTCCACAACCCTGGAAAGTTTTCACTGAGGCAATTCTTGCATTTTTGTCTAAACAGTTTTAAATAAGCAGTTATGGTTTCTTGGTGATCTCCTAGGAATGTGCTGCTGCTCATATTTGATTAGTCATCGCAGCATTTTGCTGGATGACGTTTGAGCCGTCTGGTAGAAGTTGAACTATATTTCAACTTGTTTGTTTTTTTTTTTTGCTGTTGCCCTACATTGGCATCCACTGGCATCACTGGTCATGATTTTCACACATGGCTTTAGTCGGTCATTAACATGGCTTTCAAAATGGTTTGTATGTATTCTACAAAACCCTGAAGTAAAGTTTGTATTGTACCTTCTTACACATTTTCCAAGTTAAATCTACAGCACATTCTTTGTGTCTTTACTTATCACTTTCTTGACATTAAAGCCGTATCATTATGTAATCCTACTTTCAAGTATCCATATTTTGTGTGTTGGTTGAGCGGTGAGGTGGAATCAGTGTGTGTGCTGTGATAATAGCTTGCATCCTTTCATGTTGTCTGGTTAGATATTCTAGTTCTTACCATTCTTCTGTACTCTGTCCTCATACTTCACACAAGGCGTGTCCCGGCTTGTGTGACATACGCAAGCTTTCTGTTTACAAAGCAAACATGCATACATCAGTTTCCTTAGGCCTGTCTGGGTTTATGTAGCACTAATCCAACCAGGGGAAGCGAAGGCAAAGTGTTTAAAAATAGCCACAGTGGATAAATAATACTTCATACTGTTTATGTTTCATGTCCGCAAAAAAAAAAAGAAGAGCTTTCTAAATAAGACAGGAAGCATCCAAAAATGTATTTCTCTCCCGGAGAACCCATGGGGTTACACCTTGAGTAATGTTGTAACATGGGGTGTTGACATAGAGTATTAACTTAATTTGTTTACATTTCCTCCTCTTCGTGTACATCTCCTCCTCTCCACAGGTCAGCACTGTACAGAAGATGTGGACGAGTGTCGTCTGCAGCCAAACACTTGCCAGAACGGCGGCACCTGCAGCAACCTGTTTGGCAGCTACGTCTGTGTGTGCGTTAATGGCTGGAGTGGACCCGACTGCTCGGAAAACATCGACGACTGCGCCACGGCTGCGTGCAGCGCAGGCTCCACATGCATCGACCGCGTTGCGTCTTTCGTCTGTCTCTGCCCCTACGGAAAGACAGGTAGGCCAGTAGTGACAGATTTTATACCAAACCTTGGAATGCAATAGCCTACAGGGTTCAACCTGCATGTTTTTATTTAGCTTCCCCAGTCGGGCAGGTGGATCAGAAATCTGCCAAAAGTCAATAAAACAAGTAACAAACTGCACAATACATAGTTAAAGTTTCGCCCACATCCTCTAGCGTCACCCAACTGAACTCCTGTTTCTGGATTATTGAAATACTTGCTTACTTTGTCTTTACCCGCATCCATTTTCTGCCTGATCGGTACTATGCATGTGAAACTCTCAATGGAGATGAGAAGGAAGCGAGATGTTGCAAGTTTCATTTCAAGCTTGGTTTATTTATAGAGTACATTTCAAAACAGCTTAAGTTAACCAAAGTACTGTACAGTGGTAAAAACATAAAAACAATTAATAAGAAGACTCACTCCTTAGCTATGGCATCATTAACTCTGGAAAGCAATAATGCGTTTGATTGTTTTTTTACCATTTGCCCAATTAGGTGAGTGAGTTGCTTGCTCATCAAACCTTATTGTTGAGCTCTGGAATGATAACTGCATGTCAACAAAACACAAATATAAAAACAAAAGGCAAAACAAACACGCAGTCGGTCTCTGTCATAGTTCCTAACTTCCATTTAGATATTGTGTTTTAACATAGAAATAAAAATAAAATATGATAACATTTGTTAAATACAAGACATAATAAATCAGTAAATAAATGGAGTAATAAATAGGGTATGTTTTCTTTGGATTTGATAAACTACTGTTAAAAGACTATTGAATGGCAGGGGACTGCATTCCGTGGAAGCAGATGAATTCACTATATATCAAAGTTTTCCTCTGCACTTAATGTGATCCAAGCCAAGCTGTCACATACACAGAATAGATTTACATTACTAGTACTGTGTATTGGAAATTCTCACATCTTCATCGTCTTTGTACAAATATGTTTTTTGCATTTGGATCTGTTATTCAAATATCTGAACACGTTATTTTTGGCGGGACCAGTTCTATGATCGTAAAAGTCTGTCCACGACTGAGCGAGCGATGAAGTTACACCATCGATCGGTTCAGTGTTGGATTATTCTCATTACCCATTCCTCTTGAAATGAAGAGGTGTGAACATACGCAACCTGCCAGTAGTAGAGGCCAAGAAAAGTTACGAGGAGAAATTGGAAATAAGACAGGTGATTTCACGGAAAGCAAACTGTTCTTTAGCTTGTATGAGCAATGTGGCCTCATGTAACTCCCAATAACCTCCCTGTCAGTGAGACAGCATTAGTGGACATGTCGGGGGATTAACTCTGGATCTCTCTACCTCGTCTAGTTCACTCATCCACATTGTGTTGTTTTCAGGTTTGCTCTGCCATAGGGATAACGCCTGCATCAGTAACCCCTGTAGAGAGGGCTCTCAGTGTGACACCAACCCAATCAGTGGCAGGTTCAACTGCAACTGTGCACCTGGATATATAGGCAGCACCTGCAACATCGACAGAGACGAATGCAGCATCGGTGAGCATGAGAAAAGTCCATATTGACCATGACCTTTTATATCTGCCAGCCCGTCCTGCTTTCAAGCATGCCTCTATATTCTTCATCATCAGGTACCAACCCCTGCGAGCATGGCGGTCAGTGTGTGAACACCGATGGCTCCTTCACATGTAACTGTGTTCGAGGTTACGCCGGGCCGCGCTGTGAGCAGGACGTCAACGAGTGTGCCTCGAACCCCTGCCAGAACGACGGCACGTGTTTGGATCGCATCGGGGACTACACCTGCATCTGCATGCCCGGTACATTTCCTCAGGAGTTCTGAATGAGCTTACATTTCAGCCAATTTTAACCGACATCCTGTTCCAAAGGAAAGGAATGGGATTCAAATCATGAAGTACTTAGCGTCTGTAACTTTTGAGAAAGGAAGAAATCATAAAAACTTGTTTCCCCTCATGCATGCAGGATTTGAAGGGACTCATTGTGAGATAGAGGTGAATGAGTGCCTCAGCTCGCCCTGTCTGAACCAGGGTAAATGTCTGGACCAGGTCAGCCGCTTCGTCTGTGAATGCCCAGCAGGTTGGTGCACGTGTAGCTATATTCATGTATTTTTAATATTTCCTTCCACTCAAAGTCCTTACTGTGTTAAAACTGTGTTTTAATGTATGTGTCTGTAACTATATAAGTATCTACCTCCTGTTTTTCTGTTTCCAGGCTTCAGTGGTGAAATGTGCCAGATAGACATAGATGAGTGTTCCAGCACACCCTGTTTAAATGGAGCCAAGTGTATCGACCGACCAAACGGATATGATTGTGAATGTGCTGAAGGTAAAAGGGAATAACCATATGTTAAACTACAATGGGCTTGCACAACAAAATTCAGATTTTTGTCCCATTATTGATACGTTAGAAAAATAAACAAAACTATACACAAACCTAGTGTAACCCAGAAAATAATTTGAAGTAGTCACTTGATCCATGATGCAATAGTCTTTTGTTATTTAAGAGGAAATGTCCTCCCATAGGCTTCACTGGTCTACTTTGTGAGGACAACATCAATGACTGCGTGCCAGAGCCATGCCACCATGGTGTGTGTAAAGATGGCATCGCCACCTTCTCCTGTGAGTGCCAACCTGGATACACAGGCTCCATCTGCAACATCCAGGTCCAGGAGTGCCACAGCAACCCATGTCAGAACCGGGGACGCTGCATTGACCTGGTCAACGCCTACCAGTGTAACTGCCCACCAGGAACCACAGGTGGGTACTTGACATGCTACAAAAATACCCCGCCTGTAAAGTGACACAAGTTAATTGTAATTCTCATTTGGGTTGTGGTACGTAAATGATGCAGCTGGGATCAGATGTTTGATTCATGTGTTTGCCATATCTGTCTCTCATCTACCTAATAAGCCAGTACAGTGTGCATGGTTATGGTGCGAGACACTTTCTCATCATGCAGCATTTTCATAAATAATAATCTGCATAAAAATAGTGTTCTACCACACTTCTGCAGGGTTTTAAACAAAGCTCTGCCTCTAAGTGGCATTGGATCGTAATGTATTGTCTCTGAAAATCATGAGCCATGTGTAAAGTGTCCTGAGATAACTTAATAAAGTTGAATTGAATTGGATTTCAATAGTCACCATACAGACTGTAAACAACAAACAGAAAATTGTATGAGAATTTTTTATTGAAGAATTAATGAGCTCTATATACTATATAAACTTATTTGACTCTGAGCCAGATCACATTAATGCTCCTGAGAGTTTTCTTCTAAATGATTCCTGTGGGCCTTAAATGTTCAAGAATGTAGCTTCCCCCCCCCCCCCCCCCCCCACGCCTCAAGTTTCCTGTGTAACTTTTGATGTATAAAGTGAAGAGCGTGTGTGTGTGTGTGTGTGTGTGTGTGTGTGTGTGTGTGTGTGTGTGTGTGTGTGTGTGTGTGTGTGTGTGTGTGTGTGTGTGTGTGTGTGTGTGTGTCTGGGTCGAGTAGTGCTACCCCACGTCGGTCTGTGGATTAATAGGCTCAGTTGAGTGCGTTGTACCACCCTGAGGCCTGGTACTGAAGTCTGTCCTGTTCTCACTACACCAAACCTGCCGTCCGGTCTCACTTTCTGGTTTCATGGCCTCACTTCCTCTGATGTGCCTTTTCTCTTTCTCTGTCTAGTTTTCTCTTCATATATCTGCCTCTTTCTGTTTCTCATCCCTGTCCTTTCTCTTGCTCTCCCCCACTTTCCTCAAACGTTTTGCTTGATAGTTTCCTAAGTTAAAAGGCTTCTATCATATTAAAAGTTTTTGTTAACTTCAGTCGCTAGACTTCATTTTTATGAGTCTTACTCCCCCTGGTGGTTAATAAGTAAACTGTCTTATTTTGGAGCAGTCACTTGATCGGGTTTACCTCTCATGCAGCTCCTTATTCAGTCAACATTCAGGTGAAATGATGAAGCATATAATCTGGCCGAAGTTTTGTTGAATTGAAATTGTATTGTTTTTACTCAGGGGTTAACTGTGAGATCAATGAAGATGACTGTGCCAGCCACCCCTGTGAATACGGAGAGTGCCATGATGGAATCAATGAGTACAAATGTCTGTGCTCCCCAGGATATACAGGTATGATTTGCTTAAATACCCCAGTAAAGTCAATGTGATGACCGTACAAAATGTTTCAGAATAAAATAAATAATTGGAATGCCAGTACTGAAATCAACAGGATAAAAGAAGAACTAATTCCCTCTGAATTGCTCTCTAATAGGAGTTAAATGTGATGTGGAGATCAACGAGTGTAACTCAAACCCATGCATGAGTGGGGGAACCTGCGTGGACAAGGTCAACGGGTTCCACTGCCTGTGTCCTCCCAGCACCCACGGCCCTCTGTGCCTCTCTGGGACTGACCACTGTGCTCCTCAGCCTTGTGTGCATGGAGAATGTGTTGAACAGCAACATGGGTACGTTTCTCGTCATATTTCAGATTTTAAATAATGATAAAATATGAATTCTATGCCTGTTCTCCCGGAGTTTGAATTCCCTGAATTTTTACCCAACACAACCACCATTTGTTAGATACCTGCTCTTATTATTAATGTTTAAGATAATTTCTCGTATTAAACTTGCGCTGGCCTTCCTGTTGTGTAAAGGTATCGCTGTGAGTGTGAAGCTGGCTGGGTTGGACCACAGTGTGAGCAGGAAAAGGATGAATGCAAGCTCAGTCCGTGTCAAAACGGTGGCACCTGTGTGGACCGGCATAACGGCTACACGTGTCAGTGCCAACCTGGTTTCAGAGGTAATATTCATAATTATTACATTTCAGCATTGTTTTGAAACTTAGAAATGAACAGAGGGAACAGCACTGCAAATATATACATATATGTATTTGAATCATGCCTCCTCTCGCACTAGGTGTGAACTGTGAGAAGAACATAGATGAATGTGCATCCGGGCCCTGTCTCAACCAAGGCATTTGTTTAGATGGAGTCAACAGTTATACCTGCCAATGTAGTCCGCCATTCACAGGTTAGCGTTATCACATGTCTACCACATCAGAATCCACTTATTTGCAAGCAATAGCAGTCTGTGTAGCAGCCCACTGAGTGTATTTTTAATGAATTTGTTTTTAATCTATCTTTAACATGTGTGCCGCGTTGAAATATAGGCAAACACTGTGAGGTGGAACAGGTTCCTTGTGCCTCCCATCCATGTGAGAAAGGAGGAGTGTGTCGTCCATCTGCAGACTACACCTCATACACCTGTCGATGTCCTGCTGGTTGGCAAGGTATGTGTGACTGAGTTTGTACAGATGCAAGATGGGAGAGGGAAACGCCGAGATAACGTCCCTCTAATAGGTATTACTGCTAGATTGCAGCTGAACTAATATGCTGTTGCTTGTTCCCAATTGTGTAGGTACACGCTGCAATGAGGATGTGGATGAATGCAAAAAGAACCCTTGCAAAAATGGTGGCCGTTGCACAAACAGCCATGGCAGCTACACATGTAAATGTCAACCTGGATACAGCGGACACAACTGTCAGACAGACATCGACGACTGCTCACCGAGTGAGTTACCCTTCAATTCAGTCACCTTGTTATTGGCTCTATGTACAGCCATGTATTATGTCTCTGTAATATGTAATATTCTTTGACGTATGATCTGAGACTGCATAGAAATGGAGACATTGAGTTACACCAGACTGCTGTTGGGTTGTTCTTTGATCACTTGGATGAATTGATCATTCAGTTATTTAAATTAAAGCGATTTCCCCCCCTCTCGCCTCGTGTAGACCCATGCCTGAATGGAGGCTCCTGTGTGGACGATGTTGGGAGATTCTCCTGTGAATGCCGTGCGGGTTTCGAGGGAGATCGCTGTGAGACGGAGGTGGACGAATGTGCCAGCCAGCCCTGCAGGAACGGTGCCGTCTGCCGGGACTACGTCAACAGCTTTGTGTGCGAGTGCCGGCCGGGCTTTGATGGAATCTTGTGTGAACATAACATCCTTGAATGTACTGAGAGGTGAGTCATTCATTGAAAGCATGATGCATTAAAACATAATAGCCCAGTTGTTCTGTTCTTCTAACACATTCCCTCTGTGTGCTCTCTCCATCAATGAATGAACGATTGTGTCTGATTTCAATACTTTGTTTCCAGCTCCTGTCTGAATAATGGGACTTGCATCGATGACATCAACAACTTCTCCTGCCGCTGCCGACCTGGTTTTTATGGCACATTCTGTGAGTACGAGCAGAACGAGTGCGACTCTCAACCCTGTAAGAATCGAGGCACCTGCACCGATGGCCTGGGCACCTACCGCTGCAGCTGCCCCGTGGGATACAATGGACAGAACTGCCAGGTAATATTCATATTTGCTAACATTTGTAATAACTAAAAGTATCCTGGGTCTGAGTGTAGAGCGTCTGGTATGCTGCACAGATTATTCGGCTCTACCAGGCACATCTTTGGTCTCTGTCAATGCAGTTTACCAAAGTAGAAGAAATGGTTCACACGCACACCTCACCCAGTGAATAAGGCATGACATTTGATGACCTTGATAAGATGGTAAAATGGTAAATGGTCGGCATTTATGTAGCGCTTTTATCCAAAGTGCTTTACAGTAATGACTGACATTCACCCATTCATACACACATTCACACACTGACGGCTGAGTCAACCACTCAGGGCGACAGCCAGCTCGTCAGGAGCAATTAGGGCGAGGTGTCTCACCCTAATTGCAATCTTGTGGTTGCCAGCCAACCAACTCTTCCTCCTGAGCTAATGCCCAAAGGTGGTTTGATGTGGTGTAGTTCCTTTCAGCCTGTATACAGCCAGCTACAACTCTCTCCTTTTTGTTTTTTTGTGCAGAACTTTGTGAACCTCTGCAGCCAGGTGCACTGTCACAACGGCGGCACCTGCTCGCAGACATCCACCTCCTGGCTCTGCCACTGTCAAATGGGATGGACGGGACTTTACTGCGACGTCCCCCACATGTCCTGCCAGGACTTTGCTGCCATCAATGGTGAGGAGCTCCTACAATTTAAACCAAATCTTATCTTGTACATATTACCTTCACATTCTTCATCCCGTGATGCGCCACCTTTCCATATGACTTCAGGTCTGGAAGTTGAAAATGTGTGTAAGAACGCCGGGCGGTGCGTCAGTGACGGCAGTTCCCACCGGTGTCAGTGCCAGCCAGGATACACGGGCAGCTACTGTGGAGAGATGGTTGATGAGTGCCAGTCAAACCCTTGTCGCAATGGAGCCACATGCAAGGACTATCAGGGCACATACGAGTGTAAAGTAAGTACTTATATTTGCATAGTTTGTAGGTTTTATCTTTCATGTTGTATGTTTAAGTTTAGGTCCAAACAGACATGATGAACTTACTTCCGTCTCTTGTTTAATCACTCCAGTGTAAACCAGGCTACCAGGGGGTGAACTGTGAGTATGATGTTGATGAATGCCACTCTAGGCCCTGCCTCCATGGAGGCACCTGTATCAACCTCATCAACCGCTTCACCTGCGCCTGCCCGCCTGGAACACATGGTGAGTCTGCATTAAGTATCTACACACACACACACAGGAAGCTTCAGTGCTCTGCTTGATACAGTGTTGTCTGTTTGGCTGCTCTGTAGGAGTCCAGTGTGAAGTGAACGTGGATGACTGCGCCCCCAAGCATGGCTCCTTCGAGCCTCGCTGTCTGAATGGAGGTCAGTGTGTGGACGGTGTGGGCCGTTACACCTGCTCCTGCCCTCCAGGATTCGTTGGAGAACACTGTGAGGGGGATCTCAATGAATGCCTGTCTGGGCCCTGTCACGCCCCCGGCAGCCTCGACTGTGTGCAGCTGGTCAACGACTACCAGTGTCGCTGTCGCCTTGGATACACAGGTATGTTTGGATGAGCCACGTCATTTTGTGTGTTAGAAAACCGACAAGGTATCAGTGCTTAAAGTATTTGAGTTGTTATTTTTATTTTTATTTCAGGTCGTCATTGTGAGACCTTGGTGGATCTGTGTCTGTCGAAGCCGTGCCACAACGGTGGCGTCTGCTCGATGAACATGAGCTCAGTACACGGCTACACCTGCTCCTGTATTCCTGTAAGTTTCTTTAAGATGACATGGTATCAATCCATTCTATTCTTTTAATGCGCTCTGTAGAAACAGGCTTTACACACTTTAATTCCATCATAATAACTCTTCTTCTGTCTTGATTGACATGGTTGTGCTCATCAATCTTTAAACTGTTGAAAGGCTTTTTGTTCTGTGTTTTGATCTTTGCACATATGCCTATAAAAACAGAAACCAAGTTATGTGTCTGGAAAAAAAGTGTGACAAAGATGGTTGAGGTGCGAGATAACAAAACACTTATTGTGGCCGGACTGTCAGAGATCGTGTTAAAATGTATCAACACAAAACAAACGGTTCATTTCCTCAATTTTCTTGATAAATTCTCGTCTATTGGTTACCACACTTCCCTCCAGGCTTGAATAACAAAAATAGAATGTCTTTAGTTAATGGGTAACCCAGCTTACCATAAACTATGTTTTTTTTTCAACATTGTGTTTATTGATTTCAACAATTTTACACGTATACAGTTCTTACACATTAATGTAAACATGTGTATAACATAACGTAGGCAGCAATATGTGTAGGACATAAAAATAAAATAAATACAAAAACATAAAAATAATAAATAAATAAAAATCACAAATATAACACACCCCATCCCACCTAAAGACAATCAATCGACAGAAAATAAATAAAAAGAAAAAATTACTCCATAAACTGTGCTAAATGTATAATTAAGAATGTTTTTAGAATCTCCCAAATCCCATAAAACCTTCAACAGAACATTTTATGTGTGTTTGAGTATGTAGAGGATATTGGGTCTATTTTATGAATCTGTCTAGAGATATACTGACAAGTTGCTGACATTACTACTTCAGTGTTTTCCTTTCTTTTCCTGTCGTACTAAAGCATCAGTTTCTTCACACTAAGTTCTTGTTTTTCTGTCCACTAACGTCTCACTCCCTCTCTTGTTCTCACGCTTGCTTCAGAGGGCCACACCATGGCTCAGGTATAGTAGACAAGCAGCAGATTTGAAAGAGGACCTGGATGTGTTTTGGTTTTAGTTGTTTGCTTCATTAAACATCAGCTGCAAAGTGTTTTTGGCCCTCTACAAATGTGTCAAGCCTAACGTTTTAAAAATGACTGTATCACTATCACACTTCAACAACATGTTATGTTTTATAGGGCTTTACTGGGTTCAACTGTGGTGAAATAGAAGGCTACAGCTGTGGAAAGCTACGTTGCCAGAATGGCGGTCACTGCGTGGAGACACCTGGCCACCTATACTGCCAGTGCCAGCCGGGCTTCAGCGGACCACACTGTGAGAACGAACAGAGATGCCCATGGAACTGCAAAAATGGAGGAACCTGCATGAAAGACCCGTCCAACCCATACCATTACAGCTGCCGCTGTCCCATGCACTTCTCTGGACGGTACTGTGAGAACAAACTCACACCACGCTCTTCAGCCTGCCCCTATCTGCAGTGTGAGCAGCATTCAGGAGATAAAGTGTGTGACGATCAGTGTAACAACCATGAATGTCAGTGGGATGGAGGCGACTGCTCCCTCAACTGGCAGAAGCCGTGGGTGAACTGCACGGCCAGTGTTCCCTGCTGGGATCTCTTTAAGAATGGACGCTGTGATAAGGAGTGTGACAACCCTGGGTGCCTCTTTGACAGCTTCGAGTGCCAGGAGACCCCGTTGTCCTGCAAGTATGACATCCTTCTCTTTATTTTGTCTTTGCTGTGGCACAAAAAAAAAATCCCCCAAAACACCCACCCTCATTCTGTGTATTTTTCAGGTATGACAAGTACTGTGCAGACCACTTTGGGAACGGCATCTGTGACCAGAGCTGCTACACGGAGGCTTGTGGCTGGGACGGCCTGGACTGCTCCACTGACATGCCGTCCAAGGTGATAGATGGCACGCTGGTCATCGTGGTCCGGCTGCAGCCTACGGAGCTGCTTGGAGACTTGAGGGGTTTCTTGCGTTCCCTGGGAGCCCTGCTGCACACCAACATGCAGGTTAAGCTCGATAGCAATAAGAAGCCAATGGTGTACCCTTACTATGGGGAGGAGCACGGACGACATATTCAGAGGAGCAGGAGCAAGCGGGAGCTGGAGAGGGAGGTTATTGGGTGAGTTCACAATGTGGTCCTCACATATTTCAAGCTTTCTAATAACAGTCATGAGCCGCATGTCATTATTAGTCTGTCATTAACAATTTTCAAATGTCTGTTCAGATCTGTGGTGCACCTGGAACTCGATAACCGTGAATGTGCCCAGAGCTCCGTCGACTGTTTCACCAACACTAATGAGGTTGCGTCATTCATTGCAGCAGCACACATCAAGGCTGACCTGCCTTACCCTCTGGTGTCGGTTAACAGTGAGTAGGCCTGTCATTCAGCAGTTAATAGTATGCTTTGAGGTAAAAACCGAAGTCAAACGAAGGAAAAAAACAACACCTGGTATTAGAGCTGTCTTCATATCCTACAGGTGAGCCGGCACCTGTCCAAGCTGTTTCCACCCCTCTGATGTACCTCGTTGGAGTGGCGGTGGTTATTATTCTCCTCATCCTGGTGCTGGGGATGCTGGCAGCCAAGAGGAAACACAAACATGGCGCCCTGTGGCTGCCCGATGGTTTCTTGGCCAATAAAAATGACAAACGGAGAGAGCCTGTCGGACAGGATGACTTTGACATGAAGTGAGTGGATGTTTAAAACAACTATGTGGTGACAACTGCTGGGTTGTAATTCACAGACCAGATTTAAATGTAGTGTTTTTTCAAAAATGGATTCCTCCTACTGTAAAAAAAAAACTTTGTGTATGACAGTTGATGTTTAATAGCTGGAAGAGCTGTACTGTTCTACTGTAGCTCCCAGTGATCAAAGCTGCAACGTAGCTGATTCACAGTGTGCATGCTGAGTCCTGGAATAAATATAAGCAGAATTCAATGTTACGGTTGCTCAAACTTTAGTGTTTTTCTCATATCAGGAATTTCAAGACCCAGGATGGAGCTTTGATTGATGGAGGTCAGAATCAGAGGTGGCTGTCAGATGAGGTCGCATCCAAGAAACCAAGAGTAAGTGAATTCCAAAATAAAGCTGATGGATTTGAGGAGTTTAAATGAAATTGGGTGAGGAACACCAGGAAAGGTTTTTGTGAATGTTGCTGCAAGTTCTCATGTTTTTTAACAGACCGAAGACAAACCCTTGCTGCCCATCGCTATTGATGGAGGTGTTGACCGAAGGGAGTGGACCCTGCAGCACTGCAAGGCTGCCGACATCTCCCTCACTCCCCCACAGGCCGACCTGGATGCCGACTGTCTGGATGTTAACGTCAAGGGACCTGGTGAGGAAAATGTACTTCCAAACTTCTAGATCTGATTCGCTTTCAAGAACTTCCTTAATAAATCAGTTCTTTTCTCGCTCAGATGGCTTCACCCCGCTGATGTTGGCATCGCTGCGTAATGGTGGAGGCCCGGACTGCAGCCTGCACGGAGAAGAGGAGGAGGAGAGTGGAGGAGACGAACCGGGGCCGAGCGTAATCTCAGACCTGATCGCTCAGGGTGCTTCTTTGATGGCTCAGACCGACCGCACAGGAGAAACGGCGCTCCACCTGGCCGCCCGCTATGCCCGGGCCGATGCTGCTAAGAGACTGCTCGATGCCGGAGCCGATCCCAACGCCCACGACAACATGGGCAGGACTCCGCTGCATGCTGCCGTGGCGGCCGATGCCCAGGGAGTCTTCCAGGTGAGACAACGGTTTGATCAGAACTATAAACTTTGGCCAAAACAGTGTTTTCATTAGACAACAATTGCACCATCTCTTCTACCTTCTGTCATGTGTTTTTCATGGTATCTCATGTGTCCTCTCTCAGATTCTGATTCGTAACCGTGCAACAGAACTGGATGCCCGGATGAATGACGGCACTACTCCACTGGTCCTGGCAGCCAGGTTAGCTGTGGAGGGCATGGTGGAAGAACTGATCCACTGCCACGCTGACATCAACGCCGTCGACGACCACGGTCAGAAAACGATCTGTATTTTTGCACTGCATGTATGAATAATAGCATTTCATTCAGTTCTTTAAAATGTGGTTAAAAACTAACATCTAAGGTAAGGGTCAGATCATTTTTGGAGCCAGTTACAATCATTAAGGCTTTGCTTTTATATGGAGACCACTGATCGATTAAAGCAGCCTTAATTTACTTGAAAAGCTCTGCAGGAAATGTAACCGAACAACGCAACTAAATATGAATCATTTCATTATGGTTAACATGGATGTGCTTCTTTGTCTTTTCTCTCCGTCTCAACGTTTTAGGCAAATCGGCTCTGCACTGGGCAGCTGCAGTTAATAATGTGGAGGCCACGCTTGTGCTTTTGAAGAACGGAGCCAACCGTGACATGCAAGACAATAAGGTCAGTTCTCGTGTTCTCATTTATGCAGTTTCTGTGTCTGTGCTGATGAAAATTTCTCAAGTAAAAGTCAAAACTACTACTTTTTTCATGAATAATCTGGAGGTAAGTGTGATGAAACAAATGTATTTAATCTGTATAAAATGAAGCCATCAGAGATGTATTTTTAATGCACAGATTTTTTCCACTTTTATGTATTAAAACTTGTTTTTTTGCTGTGTTTCCTTCAGGAGGAGACGCCACTGTTTCTCGCAGCCAGAGAAGGCAGCTTTGAGGCGGCTCAGGTTCTCCTGGACCACTACTCCAACCGTGACATCACCGACCACCTGGATCGGCTGCCTCGCGACACCGCTCAAGAACGCATGCATCATGACATCGTGCGCTTGCTGGACCAGTACAATTTGGTTCACAGTCCACACAACGGCCCCAACCACATGGGTGGAGGTAACTCCGTGATGTGTGGGGCCAACGGAGCGGGCTTCATCGGCATGCGACCCGGGCCGCAGGGGAAGAAGAGCAGGAGGGGCGGAGGTGGAGCCAAGGTGGGAGGTGTTGGCGGAGGAGCTAAGGAGCTAAAAGACATGAAGGCGAAGAGAAGAAAGAAGCCCGCCGGAGGAGAGGGGACGGGCGTGGCTGCCGGAGTGGGAGGAGGAAGTGGAGGAGGTACAGGAGGAGGGAACACGAATGGTGTCAAGGCAGCAGGACTTCCAGAGAGCTCCGTCACCATGTCACCTGTCGACTCCCTGGAATCACCGCACTCGTACACGGGCGACGTGTCCGGCGCCGCCACCACCACAGCAAACTCCCCTCCCCTCCTGAGCAGCCCCACCTCCAGACCGATGCTGCCCCCCGTCAGCCACATGCTGGGACAGCAGCAGGGCTGGGTGAGCATGACCAAGCACGGCTACAGTGGCCACATGTTTGGCCTCGTGCCACACCAGATGGGGGGGTCTCACCCTGGCATGGGCCAACACCCAAGCCAGGGCCCCATGCTGACTCCCATGAATGTCACCATGAGCAGAGAGCAGCTGCCGCCCATCGTCACCTTCCAGATGATGGCCCCTGGAGGAGGCCAGGCCATGCTGAAGACGCCTCAGCCAGGGCAGGTACAAGTCACACAGTCGCAGGGGCAGAACCAGAACCAGAGTCACTCCCAGCCGGGGTCAGGCCACCTCCGATGCTCCCAGGGTATGATGTACCAGATGCCTGAGCAGATGAGCATGGCGCGTGGGCTCTCCCACGCCATGCAGCATCCCCACACCGTCGGCCACGGAGGCCACGCTGGGATCGAGGGCCAGTCTCGGCTGCCGCCCTCCTACCCACCCATGCAGAGCCCTGTGGATAAGTACCCCACTCCCCCCTCCCAGCACAGCTACACCACCACCGGCTCAGAGGGCACCACCCCCGGCCACTCTGCCCACCCGCCCAGCGAGCACCCGTATCTCACCCCTTCCCCCGAGTCCCCAGACCCTTGGTCGTCCTCTTCGCCACACTCCAACTCGGACTGGTCTGACGTCACCACCAGCCCCACCCCTCTGGGGAACCCCCACCACGCACTGCCGTCTTCACACCGCACACACATTCCAGAGCAGGTGCAGCTGCAGCCGCAGTCGCAGCAGATGCAGCAGGCCTCTCAACAGCCTCAGCTCGGTAACATGCAGGTTTTTGCGTAGGCTGGCCAGAGGAAAGCATAAGCAGACTGACTTTTGGGTCCTGTGTGGTTGAATAACAACACAGGAACTCATGCAATGCTTTTCTCACATCTCGTTAATTCTCTTTTTGTTCTTCGTTATAATAATCGGTCACTTCCCCTCGTATGTTTTCTTGTCCTCTTTGCACTTAAGAAAACTGTATGTATAGTTTCTAAAACATAAATGAGTATTATCAGCTAGATATCAAAAGTTCTCGATACCAAAAAAGCATGCAGTTGTTTCTCTAGCTTAAGATGGGAGCGTCCTCTGCTCGCTGTTGGCGAAGTTGAGACTTTTCTCTCCGGGCTTTGGCACCGAAACACAAACTGTTTATTGAGGGATCAACAAGGAACTGCCAACCAGATGGCGGCCAGCTGGTGTTGCATCAGCGAAACAGACTGTAGAGACGGACATTGAGACACTTCCGCATTGATATTGTCAGTTTTGGAGGACATTGTCATTTCTTTCTGCTATATGCATATCTTTATGTGTTGTTTAATGTGATAAGTCTGCCAATACTAACTCGTCATCGCAACCATTCACTCAACTTTTTTTAATACGATGGGTCACATTCAGTTGATGCTTTAATTCAGCAAAACTACCTAGTTGTTGCCTTTTTATTGTTTTTTTATTCATGCATTGTTTTTTTTTAATGTGCTAAAGGGGGATTTTTGTACAATGCTGTTGCATGACTAGAAAGACAAGCATCAAGTAAATTACAGATTATAAAGACATGCAAACAGATGCATCTTGTTACTAAATGGCTCTTCACTCGTTAATGTATTTACTGCATTGATGGCGGTTGATGGAGGTTAATGTTTCCCATCGTCACGCACCGAAGGCTCAATAAATGCCGTTTTTACTTGCCTGCTGTAGGTGCAGGGAGAACGGCGTACGTTTGGAAGGCAGTTGCTGTTACAGAAAACAATAGAATGTGGATGCGGTTATGCCATTGTCTTGCTACGGATGGTGCCACTATATTTCATGTGTTGTTGAGGGATTAATTAAGCTTGACAAACTTTATGCAAAAAACATACGTTAGTTTATAGAATGTTGTATGATGAAATGTACATAGACTAACAGCACATTCTGCTTGTTATTACTGAGCTTGAGACATGTTGACTTTAAAAAACATCCTTTTCTGTTTTTATACGCGTTCTGGTCGCACTTCTTGAATGATTCTGAATGTGACTGAGGTGCATGTTGTTACTTTTAAACTGCCTCCTTGCTAAATGTTTTCTCTTCCAAAATCATTTAACCAGTTTTGCCTTTTGCTTAACTACAATCAGTGTAACTCTGCACCTTTTTGTTTTTTTAAATTGTAATGATTCATAAACCAAGTCTGGAGGTGAGTACGGTTTGATAAAAGTATTTTTTTGTCTTCCTTCTTAAAGAATGTTGATCGTCGCTTTGTGTGACTTCTCTGTAATCACAGACAATCATTCACCGTTTTAGTTTTAAACAAAAAAACAACATCAGAGGTCCTAAAGACCACATTTTTTTTCTGCCAAAAATGTAGATTGTGCCTAAATTTGAATCAGTTGTTGCCCGTATTTCGGTTATTGTTGGAATCTATAAAAGACAAACATTAGATGCACAGACCACACATTCGATACCAAGAATTTTTTATTTTTTTTAATCACGACTGCAAGTGTCTGTGTGAACAAACCAAATTATTCACCAGGGTCTTTTTCTCTCTACCTATGATGTCCCTGCAGTTTCACAAAACACAATACTGTTGAAGTGTCAGTTAGCATTTTTATTAAGAATCGTCGGTTCCCGTTCATATGCAAGATCGTGTCTATTTTCTGTATATAAAATGTTTTTTGTTTTTTTTTATTGTACTTTCCTCTGTTAACCAAATAGCCTATAATATACATGCTATATGAAGTAGTTGTCACCATGTTTGTATAAGGTAGATGAACTAAAACTGATGAAAAAATAAGTTGTCTATTGTTAAAAAACCAAATGATCAACCAAATGTGCTTCCTGAAATAAAGCCCAGATCTTCATAGACTTGTGTCTTCTTCTTTTTAACCATACTGTGTATTTGTCCACAAGTTCAGACACAGTGCTTCTGTTGAAATTGTTTTGTAATAGTTTGACATGGAAAAATAAAATAAAGTAAAACAGACAAATAGAGAATTCAAATAGATGGAATTATGATACTTAAGTTTAGGGTCATCGACTAAACTTAAAACGTTTTAATCATTTAATATTCCTTTGGAGCCAAAACTTTTTCAAATGTAAATACAACTGCTGTTTTTATCTGTTAATATAGTCATACTTGAAGGAAAGAAAAAACACATCAATACAATACCACACAACAGCATTATGTTATACATCCAGGGTAGTCCTGTTCAAGGGAGCAGCATAAAAGTTTCTCACATAAAAGCACAAATAAAAATAATAATCAAATACAGTTTCATGTAAAAGAGACAAGAAACAGACAAATAAAACAGCAAATAAAATCAACCAATATTCACCGTATTTCAGTTTCAGTTCAATAAGGCAAAGCAATTTATTTGTATAGAACCTTTGGAGGAAAAAAAAACATAAAAAAAAGCCAAAAATAAAATAAATTTAAAAAATTAAAAAATAAAAATAATGTTCCTATTCAAGAGTAATTTAGAAATGTGTAATCGTGTTTTTTTTTTTTTTTTATTCCAGTTTTTATTTTCACTACCTGAAAAACAAATATTAGTGGTGCAGTTCGTTGCCAGTCCAGCGGGGGCGCTGGTTCGCACGCGAAGCTCCGGGCCAAAAAGACGAGGAAGAACTTGTACACGGAAGTGATTTTTTTTTTACTCGCGATGAGATTTTCCTTCTTCTGTAAAACGGACGCGGTCTAAACGCGCTGTTTGCTCTCTCATCGTCACCGCGATGGCCCTGAAGGAGGAGGCGGTCGGCGGGGAAACCCCGTCGAGATAACGCGCAGTTACCCGCGGACGGTGGATAATCCGGGTCAATGGACGCCAGACCAGGACTCGTAGTGCTGCTGTTTTGACAGCTGGGTTGAGCCTCCAGTACCTGGTCTGACAGAGAGACAGGCAGACAGACAGCTGCTGGGAACAGACACCGAAGAGGTTGTTGGTTCATCTCCGTCTGCGAAGTGACAGCAGCTCTCGGTCAGCGGCGTCTCCACTCCGGTTATGTGAGTAAAAAAACAGCACTTTCTTGTTTCTAGAAATGTTCTCCTCCTCACTGTGGTTCTCCTCCCTCCAACAGCCCCACTCCTCCTCTTACTACCTCCTTCGTGTCAAGCCTCCTCGACACCGACACCGACCTGTGGCCATGGCCTCGTCCCGGCTGAAGTACCTCTCTCTGGGCGTGCTGGTGTTCCAGACCACCTCGCTGGTGCTCACCATGCGGTACTCCCGCACCCTGCAGGCCGAGGGCCCGCGCTACCTGGCCTCCTCGGCCGTGGTGGTGGCCGAGGTCATGAAGATCCTCGCCTGCGTGCTGCTCGTCTTCAAGGAGCACAGTGAGTGCGCCTGATCAATGCACCTGATCAGCTGTTCACCAGCATCGAGCTGCACAATCAGCCTGTATGGATCATTAAGAGATTAGCATTCAGACATCATCATCTGCAGATATCCATAATAAGAAACACGATTACTAATTTAATTTGGTGAAGCTTCCAAAAGATAATCAATCAACGACCACAGTGATCTTACATGGAAAACCAGTCAGATATTAGGAGGGTTATTGGTATTAATAGTGAAACAGTTATTCTTCTACGCCTCCCTTTGAGAAATACAAACATGCTTTACCAAACCATGTTTCTCATTAACCACAGAATGCAAACACGTCGTACCTTCAGTGTTGTCGACACACAAAAGCAGCGACTCAAGAACTTTGTCTGAATAAAATGCAGTCAAAACATTCATGACTTAAATCCAAAACGGTGATTAAAGCGCTGCACATTTGCAAATAGTTCCTTAGGTTCAATACTGGAGACCTGCTGAGTAACAATGGCCCCTATAGGAATACAGAACTCTCTATTAACAATAATAATAACACATATAATAACTCCTGTTGTGCTACTGAATGATCTGTGAAACCTGGAAGCCTCACATCTGGATTGTCTTTCATATCACACCTGCAGGCGAACAACTTTCAAAAGACTTTCAGGATGAGAATGCATCTTATTTCTTATCTTCAAGCACACGGGAAGATGTTCCCTGTTATTAAGCAGACATACAATCATAGATAGAGAAAGTGAATCTTTTAGTTTTATCTGGTAATAACCTTCAAACGCCTTGAAACTATTATAATTTACCACAAGAAAGACGATAACAACACAAACTTCTACCGTTTTCATGTTTTTAGGCTACAGCATGCGAGCTCTGAACAGCATCCTGCGCCAGGAAATCGCCCACAAACCCATCGAGACGCTGAAGCTGGCGATTCCATCGGGCATCTACACTCTGCAGAACAACCTGCTGTACGTCGCCTTGTCCAACCTGGACGCAGCCACCTACCAGGTATTTATGTTTTTATTTATTTATTTGATTAGGACAATGCACATTAATTAACATATCAAAGGGCAGCAAAATATGTAAATATACTGGATTTCCTAAATTTCATCTGTCGTCCTGAGGCAGGTGTTATAAAAACATACAGACAACATGTAGAAAATGTACATAAAATTCACATAAAGTTTCAAATCAATACAAAAAGTAAAAAAGACGAAGAGTTACCCATGAGAGCAGGTGTGGCTTGTTGTCAACCACTGTTTAGGCTCTTTTTAAAGGTGGTGTTCCTCTGATGCAAACCACCATTTGGTCAAATTTCGTCCTGCGACGTTGTACATCACAGTCTCCTCTAATGTTTTTTCTTTATTTTCTTTATTACAACTGGTGGTCGCTATAAAAGTCCAAGACTTTGTACTTATTAATAATTTTAAAATAATGTTTTTTTGTTAAGAGTTTTAAGTGTTCTCTTGAAGAGAGACTTGATTGGACATTGAAAAAGCACCTTTAGATGTCATCCTGATGGCGTCCCGTCACGTCTGTCTCCCCGTCAGGTGACCTACCAGCTGAAGATCCTGACCACGGCTCTGTTCTCGGTGTCCATGCTGGGCCGCAGGCTGGGCGTCTACCAGTGGCTCTCCCTGCTGATCCTCATGGCCGGAGTGGCTCTCGTGCAGGTCCAGTACAGCTTCTCTTTACTACCAAATGGTCTAAAAATAGGCCACGGAGCATCCTCTCTGTGGTTTCTCTTGATGGAAGCAAAAAGAGACGCACGGATGTTCTGCTGCTTTTAAATCGTTTATTCTACTTATAATTGTTCAGACTGCTATTCCTGCAATAACCTTTATTCAGTCACGTCCAAGATTAACAAACCTTCTCTTAAATGTGAAGGTGTGTATGTTTTTACGCTGAGGTTTCGGGGGGGAGGGGACAAAAAATAGAGACTAAATATAAAAGTGAGTATATTACTCGCCCCAATATATATATATATATATATATATATATATTTTATGAATACTAGCTGGCAGAACGCAAACAAAAAAGGAAGTTGAGTTTGCATCAACAGAAATTTCTTTAAGACGTCTATAAAAGTAGAGTTCTCACCACGTGTTGATCCCACTGAAAGACATTTTAGGAAATCCATGCTTATATACCACAGAGGAAAGAGAACGGGGCCGATTCTAGAGATGTCACTTACATGTAATTAAGCATTTACTCAGCCGTGTACTGGAAGTGTGCCCTTTGTTTTTATTGTAACGATCCGTCTCATCTCTAAGTTCTACTTGTGGTAAAGAAAGGAATCTCAGGGTGCGGTATGTGCTTAAATAAATACAACTGAATAAGGTGGAGCCTGAATAAATATTTGGTTACGAGATGTTGCTGGTGAACAATGGAGAGTCAGAAAAAGGAAAAGGTTGTTGTGATGTCTCCTCCTCCTCCTCCTCCTCCTCCTCCTCCTGGGAACAACACAAAGAAAATGCCAGTCTGTTAGAGATCTTGATGTTGAGGCGGACGGACACAAAGATATACCTTCATAAATCTACAAAGTCAGACAGGTGGAAGCATTAACTCTGTGCAGGGATGTGACAGCGGTTTATGTATGAATCCTCCCCGAGGCTGAAATAACAGAGCATCACGTCACATATGATATTAAAACACTGCATCACCTTCCAAAGACAGCATGTAAATAAATAATAGTGCTGTTAGTTCTCACTCAGCAGGCTGGAGACAAACTGGAGGCTTCTTGTTCCAAAAGAAATCCTTCACTTTGTGGTTTTTATAAAAAGTTTGCACCCTTTTCTGACTTTGAATACCCAGAGATCATCTTTTTTTTTTGCATTCACACCCATTTTCATGCTTACAACAGCACATAACGCAGGAACTCACACTCGGCAGCATTTTTACAACTCGGCAAAGCTGAGATGCCTCTCGTGTGAGTTCCAGGTACCCAGCATCCTCTCTGTCAGCCATTACAGAGAGTTCAGGCTGTACAGAGTACGTTCTTCATCGGCGGATTCAACCGCTGGGCGATGCACAGCTGAGCTATTTATATCTGCTGAGGGAGAACTGTGAGCTGGAGGTCATACATCTGGAAAACAATTAGAATGAATTAAAAAAGAATAAAGGTTCATGGTTTCTTCCACCGGGCTGCACGGTGGTGTAGTGGGTAGCCTCACAACGAGAGGGTCCCGGGTTCGATTCCCTTCTGTGTGGAGTTTGCATGTTCTCCCCGTGTAAGCGTGGGTTCTCTCCGGGTTCTCCGGCTTCCTCCCACAGTCCAAAGACCTGTCTGTCTCTACCTGTCTCCCTGTGATAGACTGGTTACCTGTCTGTCTCTACATGTCTCCCTGTGATAGACTGGTTACCTGTCTGTCTCTACATGTCTCCCTGTGATAGACTGGTTACCTGTCTGTCTCTACATGTTGGCCCTGTGATAGACTGGTTACCTGTCTGTCTCTACATGTCTCCCTGTGATAGACTGGTTACCTGTCTGTCTCTACCTGTCTCCCTGTGACAGACTGGTTACCTGTCTGTCTCTACATGTCTCCCTGTGATAGACTGGTTACCTGTCTGTCTCTACATGTCTCCCTGTGACAGACTGGTTACCTGTCTGTCTCTACATGTCTCCCTGTGATAGACTGGTTACCTGTCTGTCTCTACATGTCTCCCTGTGATAGACTGGTTACCTGTCTGTCTCTACCTGTCTCCCTGTGATAGACTGGTTACCTGTCTGTCTCTACATGTCTCCCTGTGATAGACTGGTTACCTGTCTGTCTCTACATGTCAGCCCTGTGATAGACTGGTTACCTGTCTGTCTCTACATGTCTCCCTGTGATAGACTGGTTACCTGTCTGTCTCTACATGTCTCCCTGTGATAGACTGGTTACCTGTCTGTCTCTACATGTCTCCCTGTGATAAACTGGTTACCTGTCTGTCTCTACATGTCTCCCTGTGATAGACTGGTTACCTGTCTGTCTCTACATGTCTGCCCTGTGATAGACTGGTTACCTGTCTGTCTCTACATGTCAGCCCTGTGATAGACTGGTTACCCGTCTGTCTCTACATGTCTCCCTGTTATAGACTGGTTACCTGTCTGTCTCTACATGTCTCCCTGTGATAGACTGGTTACCTGTCTGTCTCTACATGTCTCCCTGTGATAGACTGGTTACCTGTCTGTCTCTACATGTCTCCCTGTGATAGACTGGTTACCTGTCTGTCTCTACATGTCTCCCTGTGATAGACTGGTTACCTGTCTGTCTCTACATGTCAGCCCTGTGATAGACTGGTTACCTGTCTGTCTCTACATGTCTCCCTGTGATAGACTGGTTACCTGTCTGTCTCTACCTGTCTCCCTGTGATAGACTGGTTACCTGTCTGTCTCTACATGTCTCCCTGTGATAGACTGGTTACCTGTCTGTCTCTACATGTCTCCCTGTGATAGACTGGTTACCTGTCTGTCTCTACATGTCTCCCTGTGATAGACTGGTTACCTGTCTGTCTCTACATGTCTCCCTGTGATAGACTGGTTACCTGTCTGTCTCTACATGTCTCCCTGTGATAGACTGGTTACCTGTCTGTCTCTACATGTCTCCCTGTGATAGACTGGTTACCTGTCTGTCTCTACATGTCTCCCTGTGATAGACTGGTTACCTGTCTGTCTCTACATGTCAGCCCTGTGATAGACTGGTTACCTGTCTGTCTCTACATGTCTCCCTGTGATAGACTGGTTACCTGTCTGTCTCTACATGTCTCCCTGTGATAGACTGGTTACCTGTCTGTCTCTACATGTCTCCCTGTGATAGACTGGTTACCTGTCTGTCTCTACATGTCTCCCTGTGATAGACTGGTTACCTGTCTGTCTCTACCATGTCTCCCTGTGATAGACTGGTTACCTGTCTGTCTCTACATGTCAGCCCTGTGATAGACTGGTTACCTGTCTGTCTCTACATGTCTCCCTGTGATAGACTGGTTACCTGTCTGTCTCTACAGTTAGCCCTGTGATAGACTGGTTACCTGTCTGTCTCTACATGTCTCCCTGTGATAGACTGGTTACCTGTCTGTCTCTACCGTTCCCTGTGATAGACTGGTTACCTGTCTGTCTCTACACGTCTCCCTGTGATAGACTGGTTACCTGTCTGTCTCTACATGTCGTCCCTGTGATAGACTGGTTACCTGTCTGTCTCTACATGTCTCCCTGTGATAGACTGGTTACCTGTCTGTCTCTACATGTCTCCCTGTGATAGACTGGTTACCTGTCTGTCTCTACATGTCTCCCTGTGATAGACTGGTTACCTGTCTGTCTCTACAGTCTCCCTGTGATAGACTGGTTACCTGTCTGTCTCTACAGTCTCCCTGTGATAGACTGGTTACCTGTCTGTCTCTACAGTCTCCCTGTGATAGACTGGTTACCTGTCTGTCTCTACATGTCCCCTGTGATAGACTGGTTACCTGTCTGTCTCTACATCCCCTGTGATAGACTGGTTACCGTCTGTCTCTACATGTCCCCTGTATAGACTGGTTACCTGTCTGTCTCTACAGTCCCCTGTGATAGACTGGTTACCTGTCTGTCTCTACAGTCTCCCTGTGAAGCTGGTACCGTCGCCCTCCCTGTGATAGACTGGTTACTGTTGTTCTACAGTTCCCTGTGTGATGGTCCTCTGTCCAGCCCCGGAGAGGTACCGCTTCTCTCAGCTCCCGTTGTGGTTCGCTGTCTGTCCCTGTGTAGTGGTTACCTGTCTGTCTCTACATGTCCGATAGACTGGTTACCTGTCTGTCTCTACACGTCTCCCTGTGATAGACTGGTTACCTGTCTGTCTCTACATGTCTCCCTGGATAGACTGGTTACCTGTCTGTCTCTACATTCCGATAGACTGGTTACCTGTCTGTCTCTACAGTCTCCCTGTGATAGACTGGTTACTGTCTGTCTCTACACGTCTCCCTGTGATAGACTGGTTACTGTCTGTCTCTACAGTCTCCCTGTGATAGACTGGTTACCTGTCTGTCTCTACAGTCCCTGTGATAGACTGGTTACCTGTCTGTCTCTACAGTCTCCCTGTATAGACTGGTACCTGTCTGTCTCTACAGTCTCCCTGTATAGACTGGTTACCTGTCTGTCTCTACATCCCCTGTGATAGACTGGTTACCTGTCTGTCTCTACAGTCCCCTGTGATAGACTGGTTACCTCTGTCTCTACATGTCCCGATAGACTGGTTACCTGTCTGTCTCTACCCGTCCCGTCGGTCCCGGATAGACTGGTTACCGTCTGTCTCTACATGTCGCCCTGTGATAGACTGTTACCTGTCTGTCTCTACATGTCCCCTGTGATAGACTGGTTACCTGTCTGTCTCTACGTTCCCTGTATAGACTGGTTACTGTCTGTCTCTACATGTCTCCCTGTATAGACTGGTTACCTGTCTGTCTCTACCTTCTCCCTGTGATAGACTGGTTACCTGTCTGTCTCTACATGTCTCCCTGTGATAGACTGGTTACCTGTCTGTCTCTACATGTCAGCCCTGTGATAGACTGGTTACCTGTCTGTCTCTACATGTCTCCCTGTGATAGACTGGTTACCTGTCTGTCTCTACATGTCTCCCTGTGATAGACTGGTTACCTGTCTGTCTCTACATGTCTCCCTGTGATAAACTGGTTACCTGTCTGTCTCTACATGTCTCCCTGTGATAGACTGGTTACCTGTCTGTCTCTACATGTCTCCCTGTGATAGACTGGTTACCTGTCTGTCTCTACATGTCAGCCCTGTGATAGACTGGTTACCTGTCTGTCTCTACATGTCTCCCTGTGATAGACTGGTTACCTGTCTGTCTCTACACGTCTCCCTGTGATAGACTGGTTACCTGTCTGTCTCTACATGTCTCCCTGGGATAGACTGGTTACCTGTCTGTCTCTACACGTCTCCCTGTGATAGACTGGTTACCTGTCTGTCTCTACATGTCTCCCTGTGATAGACTGGTTACCTGTCTGTCTCTACACGTCTCCCTGTGATAGACTGGTTACCTGTCTGTCTCTACACGTCTCCCTGTGATAGACTGGTTACCTGTCTGTCTCTACACGTCTCCCTGTGATAGACTGGTTACCTGTCTGTCTCTACATGTCTCCCTGTGATAGACTGGTTACCTGTCTGTCTCTACACGTCTCCCTGTGATAGACTGGTTACCTGTCTGTCTCTACACGTCTCCCTGTGATAGACTGGTTACCTGTCTGTCTCTACACGTCTCCCTGTGATAGACTGGTTACCTGTCTGTCTCTACATGTCAGCCCTGTGATAGACTGGTTACCTGTCTGTCTCTACATGTCAGCCCTGTGATAGACTGGTTACCCGTCTGTCTCTACATGTCTCCCTGTTATAGACTGGTTACCTGTCTGTCTCTACATGTCAGCCCTGTGATAGACTGGTTACCTGTCTGTCTCTACACGTCTCCCTGTGACAGCTGGGATCGGCTCCAGCCCCCCCGTGACCCTGAATACAGGATAAGCGGTAGACGATGGATGGATGGTTTGTTCTGACCGGAGCGTTTGTCCTGTGCTTGCAGTGGCCCTCTGAGTCCGAGGCGGCCCCGGAGAAGGACGCTCTCTCTGCAGGCTCCCAGTTTGTGGGTGTGGCGGCGGTGCTGGTGGCCTGCTGCTCCAGTGGGTTCGCTGGTGTCTACTTTGAGAAGATCCTGAAGGAGAGCAAGCAGAGCGTCTGGATCCGCAACATTCAGCTCGGTCAGTATGGATCGGTGTCATTGATAATCCTCCATGTTTGTGAAGCAGCTTATTGTCTGTGCACCGGTTCTTTTCTTCCCTGCACAGAGAGCCAGCTGGGCTTCTTTTTCTTTTATACCTCCGATGTGTTTCTATTAAGATGAATGTTCCCGTCTAGTTTATTTTTACCCTGGAGCGTGTGAGGCGAGTGTTAAGTCTGCTGTGATTCCCGGTGGAGCTCCAAGCTTTCTCACCTGCAAAAAGATCTGCAACAAAGAGCAGTGAACAGAATGTACCTTTTGGTCGTTAGTAATTGTGAAAGTGATTTAAAAAAAGAAGAAAATATGGTGATTAGGAATTAGTGCAGAAACTATTAGTTGATTTAATTTTGATTGACCAACAAAACATTCTTTTCTATGTGATTATCAAGTGAATCGTTCTCGTATTTGGACCTTTGAACCAGTAAAACACTCAAATATGAAGTCAACTCTGTCATGAGAACTGAAAAATTAAAATACCTGTTAGTATTAGTCTTTTTAGGAAAGTACTTGAGAAAAGCAACGCGGTGGTTGGAGTACTTGCTGTGGCAGAATATTAAAGGAATAGTTTAATATAATCAGAAACACGGCTTCAATCAAATGTTTTCATCAGACAAAAGCAGTGTTTTAAACAAAAACTCTAACATGTAACTGTAAGCTAGGGTTGTAACGGTGTTCCAGTTTCATGGTATAAATATATAACTTTACCGTCTATAGAAGTGGAGAAACAGAAACTGACATGAGGGCGTGTGTGTGGCTGCACGTTCACTGGTTGTAATTATAGGACATTATTTCTTTAAACATGCTGTTTGTAAACTAACATGCTGCAGCCTGTTGTGTTCAAGGATCATTGTAAATAATGATAATAATTAAAACGGTGTATGAGCATGTACCCTGAGGCTGTTTTTTTTAATCATACTTCAGGATGAAGTATGTAAAGGTATCTCGTGTGTGTTCCAGGCATGTTTGGCCTGGTCTTTGGCCTCTTTGGGATGCTGGCGTACGACGGAGAGAGGGTGAAGGAGTCCGGTATGTTCCAGGGATACAACACCGTCACCTGTCTCTACATGTCAGTCATGTGATAGACTGGTTATCTGTCTGTCTCTACATGTCTCTCTGTGATAGACTGGTTACCTGTCTGTCTCTACATGTCTCCCTGTGATAGACTGGTTACCTGTCTGTCTCTACACGTCTCCCTGTGATAGTCTGGTTACCTGTCTGTCTCTACATGTCTCCCTGTGATAGACTGGTTACCTGTCTGTCTCTACATGTCTCCCTGTGATAGACTGGTTACCTGTCTGTCTCTACATGTCTCCCTGTGATAGACTGGTTACCTGTCTGTCTCTACATGTCTCCCTGTGATAGACTGGTTACCTGTCTGTCTCTACACGTCAGCCCTGTGATTGGTTACCTGTCTGTCTCTACATGTCTCCCTGTGATAGACTGGTTACCTGTCTGTCTCTACATGTCAGCCCTGTGATAGACTGGTTACCTGTCTGTCTCTACATGTCTCCCTGTGATAGACTGGTTACCTGTCTGTCTCTACACGTCTCCCTGTGATAGTCTGGTTACCTGTCTGTCTCTACATGTCAGCCCTGTGATAGACTGGTTACCTGTCTGTCTCTACATGTCAGCCCTGTGATAGACTGGTTACCTGTCTGTCTCTACATGTCAGCCCTGTGATAGACTGGTTACCTGTCTGTCTCTACATGTCTCCCTGTGATAGACTGGTTACCTGTCTGTCTCTACACGTCTCCCTGTGATAGTCTGGTTACCTGTCTGTCTCTACATGTCTCCCTGTGATAGACTGGTTACCTGTCTGTCTCTACATGTCTCCCTGTGATAGACTGGTTACCTGTCTGTCTCTACATGTCTCCCTGTGATAGACTGGTTACCTGTCTGTCTCTACATGTCTCCCTGTGATAGACTGGTTACCTGTCTGTCTCTACACGTCAGCCCTGTGATTGGTTACCTGTCTGTCTCTACATGTCTCCCTGTGATAGACTGGTTACCTGTCTGTCTCTACATGTCAGCCCTGTGATAGACTGGTTACCTGTCTGTCTCTACATGTCTCCCTGTGATAGACTGGTTACCTGTCTGTCTCTACACGTCTCCCTGTGATAGTCTGGTTACCTGTCTGTCTCTACATGTCAGCCCTGTGATAGACTGGTTACCTGTCTGTCTCTACATGTCAGCCCTGTGATAGACTGGTTACCTGTCTGTCTCTACATGTCAGCCCTGTGATAGACTGGTTACCTGTCTGTCTCTACACGTCTCCCTGTGTCAGCTGGGATCGGCTCCAGCCCCCCCGTGACCCTGAATACAGGATAAGTGGTAGACGATGGATGGATGGTTTGTTCTGACCGGAGCGTTTGTCCTGTGCTTGCAGTGGCCCTCTGAGTCCGAGGCGGCCCCGGAGAAGGACGCTCTCTCTGCAGGCTCCCAGTTTGTGGGTGTGGCGGCGGTGCTGGTGGCCTGCTGCTCCAGTGGGTTCGCTGGTGTCTACTTTGAGAAGATCCTGAAGGAGAGCAAGCAGAGCGTCTGGATCCGCAACATTCAGCTCGGTCAGTATGGATCGGTGTCATTGATAATCCTCCATGTTTGTGAAGCAGCTTATTGTCTGTGCACCGGTTCTTTTCTTCCCTGCACAGAGAGCCAGCTGGGCTTCTTTTCTTTTTTATACCTCCGATGTGTTTCTATTAAGATGAATGTTCCCGTCTAGTTTATTTTTACCCTGGAGCGTGTGAGGCGAGTGTTAAGTCTGCTGTGATTCCCGGTGGAGCTCCAAGCTTTCTCACCTGCAAAAAGATCTGCAACAAAGAGCAGTGAACAGAATGTACCTTTTGGTCGTTAGTAATTGTGAAAGTGATTTAAAAAAAGAAGAAAATATGGTGATTAGGAATTAGTGCAGAAACTATTAGTTGATTTAATTTTGATTGACCAACAAAACATTCTTTTCTATGTGATTATCAAGTGAAACGTTCTCGTATTTGGACCTTTGAACCAGTAAAACACTCAAATATGAAGTCAACTCTGTCATGAGAACTGAAAAATTAAAATACCTGTTAGTATTAGTCTTTTTAGGAAAGTACTTGAGAAAAGCAACGCGGTGGTTGGAGTACTTGCTGTGGCAGAATATTAAAGGAATAGTTTAATATAATCAGAAACACGGCTTCAATCAAATGTTTTCATCAGACAAAAGCAGTGTTTTAAACAAAAACTCTAACATGTAACTGTAAGCTAGGGTTGTAACGGTGTTCCAGTTTCATGGTATAAATATATAACTTTACCGTCTATAGAAGTGGAGAAACAGAAACTGACATGAGGGCGTGTGTGTGGCTGCACGTTCACTGGTTGTAATTATAGGACATTATTTCTTTAAACATGCTGTTTGTAAACTAACATGCTGCAGCCTGTTGTGTTCAAGGATCATTGTAAATAATGATAATAATTAAAACGGTGTATGAGCATGTACCCTGAGGCTGTTTTTTTTAATCATACTTCAGGATGAAGTATGTAAAGGTATCTCGTGTGTGTTCCAGGCATGTTTGGCCTGGTCTTTGGCCTCTTTGGGATGCTGGCGTACGACGGAGAGAGGGTGAAGGAGTCCGGTATGTTCCAGGGATACAACACCGTCACCTGGGCTGTCGTAGCGCTGCAGGTAACGCTCCACTGCCAGTGGTGTGGTTTTCACCTTGTCTGTGTGTGTGACTGTGTGTGACTGTGTGTGACTGTGTGTGTGTGTGTGTGTGTGTGTGTGTGTGTGTGTGTGTGTGTGTGTGTGTGTGTGTGTGTGTGTGTGTGTGTGTGTGTGTGTGTGTGTGTGTGTGCGTCATCGTGCAAATATGTCATCCTGCTACCTGTAACAGGAAATCCTTTAGTAAGTCACGTTCGACAGGTTTTTATCACAAAGAATGTCAAGGATGGGTGTGGTCACGAGAAGTGTGTACACACACACACACACACACACACACACACACACACCACACACTTTACACCCCTGGTAAGATCTGGCGTTCGGTGTCACCCAATCCTAAGATGCTTTCTAATTCAATATGTCAGATATGATATCAATCATCGGCGTTTCCAGGATCTTTACTCCACGAAGCCAGACTCCCCCCTCGGCCGTTCAGGTCGTGCCTTCGTCCATCTGTGTCCGTGTGTTTGTTGTTTCTCCAGGCGCTGGGTGGTCTGGTCATAGCAGCGGTCATCAAGTATGCAGACAACATCCTCAAGGGCTTCGCCACATCGCTCTCCATCATCCTGTCAACTCTTATATCGTACTTCTGGCTGCAGGACTTCGACCCCACCGGGTAGAGGAAACACTCACCGCCTCTCCGTCTCTCTCTCTCGCTGCTCTTTCTCACGCTGACGCTTGTTTGTCTGCTGTCCTTCCACAGCGTCTTCTTCCTGGGAGCCCTTCTGGTCATCGCAGCCACTTTCCTCTACGGCTACGAAGGCAAGCCGTCCCCCAACCCCAGCAGGGCGTAGCGGCCTGGCGGCCCACACTGCTGCAGCGGTCGGAGGTCCTGTGGGAGCGTCGGGACGTGGAGTTGAAAGGAGGACAAGAGAAGAAGGGGAAAGGTCTTTATCGTATGTTGTGATCACAAAAAAGAGAAGAGGAGGTAAGCGGGTTGGCGACGGAGGACGGGAAAAGAAGAAGGTTTAAAAACGTTTAATAAAGCAAGCACAATGCTGCGATGGGTCTCACACACCAGAAGTGCCTCAGCTGGGAAGGGTAGACAAGGAGAAACAGTATGTTTCTCTTCGTGGCTAAACACACTGTAGAGATAATCCGGCCGCCGGATGGCAGGACCGATGATTGTGACCATTAGAGCCTGTTTGACTGCCACGCTGCTCACACCTGCAGATAAGGAATACAGAGGCAGGCAGATGTTTCCAAGTCGTCTTTAAAACCACTTTTTTTATTTTCTTTTTTACACGTCGTGTGATTTAAGCCCACATTGTTGGCTCGTCCACCTCAAAGGTGCCGTGAAGCTCTTTTCCTGTTTCTTTGCTCTGAAGCATGACATGATTGTTTCCCCTTCCAACCCATTGTTTACTTTCAGGGCAGCGTCACACATGTCACATGTTGAGTTCTACTCTGGAGACCACGTTCGTGACCGTGTGACCGTGCCCTGAAGCTTTCGGGTCCTTCCCGTGGTGCATTTAGACCCAAAAATACTTTATTTCCCAGACTTACATTAGCAAAGAGCTTCTGTAAATCAGCTTTTTTTTTTTAGGTCAATCAATTTCCCAGCACCGACACTTAAACAGCCCCCTTTTTAAACCACTAGGTCCTAAAAGTTGTAAAATGCAGTGACGGCAGATTTCCTCTCCTCCGTTCGTGTGAAAGAGAACGAGGGATGGGAGGCGGGGCTATGGATGCAGAAGATCGCTGGAAGATCTGGATCACTTCATCAGACGTTTGCTCCGTGCACCACTGAGCGACTTTCATGGGCATGAACGCCTCCATTCTCCTTTACAGACAAATGCTTTCGGAAGCCTTCAGGCGGAGGAAGTTGCATTCACGGTAACGAACATTGTTTCCCAAATTACAGCTCTCGTGTTAAATTTTCAGCTATTTTTGGAAACGGTTTCGTTGCCAGGCAACATATAGTCATCGGGATGTCTTTGATAACATATGCAGTGGTCTGCCTGTGTCTGGTGGAGTTTCATGGTAATCTGGGTGTAAGAAACGCCACAGGAACAAACCAATCAGAGATATAACGAGGGGGGATGGTAGAAGATGTTTATATTGATGATTATCTGGTGACCATTATTTTTTTGTACAACTTGAAATTATGTTGCGTAAAAATGATTATCCACCATTTAAATTGTGATCTATACATCTAAATGAATTGTGTGTTTAATTTATTCTTTAATTCGGCTTTCACGTGACATTTCAAAGCCATCCATATAAACATCCGTCAATGATGTGGTGTCGTAATCAAAGTGATCTGAACCGACTGAATTATACATCAGATATCCATGAGGTTTTCTTCTGGGATGATTTTTTATTTTAGTTTTTTTTTGGGGATAATGCGGGTATAATTGATAACTTTATTATTTTAATTACCAATATGTGAATCTTTTATAAAAACGATTGTTCCTTTAACTGCTCTGAATGTCTCCCTCCTGACTGATTTATATGATGAACAGCTGAATTAAAACGTCGCCATGCACTGCAGTAACACAATATTCTTTACCATTAATCATGATGCCCCCCCCCCCCTCCTCCTCCTGCTGTCTTTTTTTTTTTTTTTTTTTTGCACAAAAACAAGTCGACCGTGTCTAATTTAAAACTTGGCGTGTCGCCTCAGAACTGCAAACTAGAGGACACGAATAAATTCACACTTTGATATTTTTGGCATTTGTTTTAATGAGTTTTTAAAAACACTGCATGCAAAAGCCAGACAGTCGGAGAGAAAGGACTGTAACGCGGCAGAGTTTCCTGTCCTTCGTGTCGTAACGCCGCACCCAGCCGTTTTTTACAACCAATAATCTGCATTAGACTCCAGACAATCAGCAGAACCCGTCGGACCCGAGGGTTCGAGTCCCCTGCACCGCTCCACCTCCAGTCCTCAGGCACGTCCGTTACTCTAAAAGACACTTGAGGCCCTTGACCTGTAATTTGAATGAAATCCCTATAAAAGCCTCAACCCTCTGATAATCACCGACCAGGAAAGATTCTCGGGTTAAAAGTGCAGCTCCAGATGTTTCCCTTTGATTGTCCCCGTGGCTCTGCTCTGGTGTCGTGGCTACAGAAGGCATGTTGCTGAATACCGGGTGTCCATGCCTCTAGGTGATGTGTGCAAACACATGATGAGGTGTGTGTGTGTGTGTGTGTGTGTGAAGGCTCGTTCGGTTTGCACCAGGAGTAATGAGCAGCAGCAGCAGCAGCATGGGTAAGGTGACGCGGTTACATCCTCCGCCTCTCTTCATCTCCGTCTGGACCATCTCAGCACTTTCACCGCAACAGAAACACACAACCGACACACCTGCCTGGGAAAAAAAACTATATGCAACATTTTTCAGATTCAACACGGTCGTGAAATATCCCATAATCATGAATCTTCATTAAAAAAAAACACTTTTTGTTTTTAGAAAAGATCATAATGGCACAAGAAACTGTATGTCTGTAAACCAAATACTGCACCAATCTTTAAAGGGTCACTTCACACACATCACAACAAAAAACATTTCTTCCTCACGTCGGTCCGTCAACAACCATGTACAACCTTTTGGATTTATGTCATCAGATTTTCAGATATATGTCACTGAGATTTCTGCCTCCTAGCCAATGAGATTGCGGTTGCCGTGGCCGTTTTTTCTGCTGGAGACTGCTCGTGTGAAAACGATGGAGTCGGCAGATTAGAAGTATTAGTTGCTTTTGAATTCTGGACCACGGCTTTAAGATTAGATTTAAAATCTCCCAACCTACTCATGATTAACTGTATACATATTCATGCTTCTTAGGGGATCTGTCCTCTAGCGCCACCTTCAGGTTGACATTTGGTTTCTCGTGAACTATTCTGATTGCCCAGAAGATTATCTGACTTTTCTACTCACACCATCATCCAAATTTTCATCAATACTTAAGTTTATGACCAAATACCCATCAGACTGGGCTAAACTAGGTGCTAATTAGCGTTGGCTACATGCTTTCATGCTACACTGCAGGTGAACATTGACTAACTGCAGCCCACTGAGCCGCTGTAGTTGTTGTTTTAATACAGTGTGATTTTCTAAAATGTCATTGACCTCCTGTTTGGAGACACAAATCTCACTGACGGATATTTCAAAACGTCTGCATGGCTTCTGTCTTTGAAACGTAGCTGAACCGAGTCTAATCTATTGAGAATACAGTTGTACAATCTTTGCTCTTGAGCGACGAATACTGACCGGATATAGACGTGCTGTAGCTTTGTTCTTCAGGTAGACTTGTTTTATTCCTCCTAAAATAAAGTAACCCTGCTTCTTCACCTCACAGGTGTGATTCGATGGTACGTAGGGAAAGACAATGTGTTTTTACGGTCGCCAACAGGCATCACTGGCTTTCTAAAGGCAGGCGGGGGGGAGGGAGAAGCTCTGCAGCTCGGACGGACTGTTTGTGATTGAAAGAAAAACTCAAATCCTGCTGCAGGGCTTCATTTAAGATTCTTCTCAATGCACACAAGGTGTGCAAATCATCGAATCCTGAAACGCTGTGGTTTAAAAAGTAATGTTCTGTGATATGTAAAAACAAAAGCTGCTCTGAGCATGCATGTGTTGACAATCTTCCTGTTTTTAAAATAATAATTCCCTGTAACATAATCACAGATGAGGCCCCTGTATGTGTGTGTGAGGCAGTCTGGTGTGACAAAGCAGCAAGCCTGGACCCGACCCGGCTCTCCATTCTACAAAACACACAACCACAGACACACTCACGCCATCCAGGAACATCTCAGTGGAACGCCTAGTCATCGCGGCCCGTAATGAACGCAGCGGTGTCGTATGACGCCCTTGAATGCACCGTTCAGGCCGGCATTATGTCATCATTAAGGCTGAAGAACCTTTTTTTTTTTTTTTCTTAACAGGGTCCGGGTTTAGTTTCTCATCCTTTCCTTCCTGGGCCTGAGTAGCTACAGTACACGTTTGCGTTAGCGCTAATGGCTAATGGATTTTTCAAAGTTGCGTTGCTCAGTTGCTGGGTTGAGTGAAGGCCTGGAAACCCAACAGCGCCAGAGACCAACGCACGTTCTGGATGTCAAAGGCAGCGATGGGGATTTAAGGCAGTTGTCCCCCTCGAGGTTTCAGACTGCAACTCTGATTTGTGCCGTCGTCACGAGTCCTGGCCTGCTCACAGATCCTCATTGTGTCTTCTTTGATTATCCTGTAGCAGTTTCTCTGTCACCGCCATGACACGATCGACCAACGGGCCAATGGGACGCTCTCAACGCTCTACTTGGACGGTATGACGACGAGTGGAGGCCCTCTCCTCGGCCTCCACATCAGAACCTGCGCGTCGTTGGCGTTGGGCCTCCCCATGGCGTTCGGAGGGATCGGCTCCATGCGGGTCAGCACCCGCGGCTGGTCCTGGTGCACCCGGCCCACCAGCCTGGCCCTGGAGCCCAGCGGCAGGGACGGATCCACCGCCACGTCCACCCTCATCCTCCACTTGATGGTGTGCAGCAGGATCTTCTCCCGGGACGTGGTGTTGAGCGCCACCAGCCAGGTAGTGAAGCTCTGGTCTCGTTTGATGTTGGTCAGCAAGGGCGTGTTGGATTCGCTGACCGGCACAGCCCAGGTGACGCTGGGGTAGAAGTTGTCGTTCATGCTAACGAGGAAGCGGGACGGCTTGGAGGTGGGGCCCACGATGGTGACGGTCTCCGTGGTGTTTCCGTACCAGGGGTAGCTCACGCCGTCCGAGTCGCTGATGGCCCTCACCAGGCCTTCTCGGAGCTGAGGCAGCTCCCAGCTCGACCTGAGAGCAGCGGAAACAGAGACTTCTGGGTAAAAAGGACGCCATATTCTATATTTCCATTAACTAACAGTTACTGTCTTGCAGCCTGGAAGCTCACAGCACACCCCGGAGGCCAATTCTACATCACTGTAGCGAGAATTAAACTACTGGAGGTCCAACTGCTGTGAAGAGGCTCCTTAAAGGCCCAATTAGTGTGTTTTTGTTTCGTTTTTTTACCCAAAAAAGCTGCAGGTTTTCATGCATTATTCAAAACCTGGACCCACACATAAACAAATGTTTGAAATAATTATTCCAGAAGGTGAATTCCCTTTCACATCTTTCTGAATCTGCTGATTCATTCGTTGGTCAAACAGAAAACAAGACGACTGTTTTCTTTCTTCATCATCAATTATATTTTTAGTCATTTAAGTTATGAATCGGGCAGAAATGACAGTTTCTTGCTTTTCTCTGTAGCTCAAATCAAGATGTTCAGAGATGTCATGATGGGAAATTGTTAATTTATTTTCATACATTTCCATTTCCATCATTTCTTTTAGACTAAATGATCGCTTGAAAAAAGTAGATTCATTGATGAAGAAAAGGAGCATTAGTGTCGGTTCTACATCCACAGCAAGAATCCATGAGCTGCCGGTGAATTTGGAAGTGAGAGCACTTCCACTATTTTGAACTTTGAGAGAGGAGGTGACTCTCTCATCTGTTTGGGATTTCTGCCGCTCGTGTCTGAAAAGTTTGGACTTTTTGCTTCTGAGGAAAATAACAGAAGCAACAAGGTGATTTCTGAAAACGATTCTCCAGACAAGCTTGAAAGGAGACTACAACAGCCGCCTCCAAAGGATATTTTAGTGGTTCAGCAGCGGATTATCATCATCTCTTTGTTGTGCCAAACAGTTTTGTCATCTGCACCCCCCCCAACCCTAAACCCCCAATCTCACCCCTAAAACACACCCACTCCCTAAACCCAGCAGGATTAAACACCCCCTCATGCCCTCCAGATAGAGTGTGTGTGTGTGTGTGTGTGTGTGTGTGTGTGTGTGTGTGTGTGTGTTGGGGGGGAGGCCACGTCTCAGTGGGCACTCTCTGAGTGTGAGAGCATCAACTGTTATTTAGCTCCTCTAATAGCAGCTTTTCTATTTAGGTGCCGGAGTCACAGGAACAGAATCTGTCGGTGGGCGTCTGAATGAAGGAGGCAGTGAACCTGCTGCGCGCGCACACGTGCACACCTTATTATACGGAGTGCACAAGCTGTGGCGCACGCACTGCACGTGCACACTCTTTAAAAAAAAGAAAAGAAAAAGATGTGACTGTTGTCACAGGGGTGTGAACTCACATGCCGACGTCTCCGTAGGTGTTGTAGAACTCCATCTGGGTGCACGCCTGGATCCAGCCCACCACCCAGGTCTCGTTGCGCGGAATGGGGGGCATCACGATCCGCGCCGACGCTTTGAAATAGGGCGTCTTGTACCGGAGCACGATGGGCGAGTTCTCCTCGATGACGGTCGGGCAGTGGTCTATGGTGGCCGCCAGGTCGTACACCACGATGTTCTCCCGCTTGATGCGCGACTTGTTACAGGCGATGCTCTGGATGCAGCCCATGGCGGTGCAGGTGAAGGTGATGGTCAGCAGCAGCCAAGTGAGCCTGCCGGGCCTGGGGAACAGCACTGCCGACCGGGACTCGACCAGGATCAACACTATGAGGCCGTGCATCAGATGCGACTGGAAGGCGATACCACACTGCGGGCCCCAAGTCAGAATAAGGCTGGTTCCAGTGAACCCAGGATCCAGGATCCAGTCCCCCCCACTGTGTCAGCAGCAGGCTCCCACCTCCCTGGTGTCCGGGCACATGAACCAAGGCTCCGGGGGCGCTGGTCCGTGGCTAACCCCGGTGCTCTGACCCCTCTGTGAGCCACAAGTGAAACACCCTGCAGGGATTAATGAAGCATCACATGAATGTCTGGTCCAGCCTCGCTTGTATTCTCCACACTGTCCGTTTCCGTGCGCCCTCTCCTCCCGGATCCGACCCGTCTGCGCTCCTGCTCGGACCCCAGCCCGTAACCCTTGATCCTCTTCTTCCTTCCCCGAGCGGTCATGTCACAACAGGCGTCGGGGGACCGGCGGACACCGGGGCGCCGGCAGATAGACCCGGTGGTCGGGCGGCGTGGCTTGTTGATGCGGCACTTTGCATGAGATGCTGCTGCCGCCGCCTTGATCCGGAGCGGCGGCGTTACTGCCCGTCATGCCTGTCGACTCCGGGGAAACCAACAAAACCTCCGGGTCCGGGCATCTGCGACGACAGAACGGCTTCCCCCTGCGGAGTCGGGCGACACGGGCGAGTCGCTCCCCGATGATCAAACCGGGGCTGAACACGAGCAAACGCGCCGACTGTCAACATGTGTCGTAGACGGACGAAACAATGACATTATGGGTTTAAAACCCGGTGTCATAGCAACCGTGCGCCGGCATCCTCGCTCGGCGAAAGCTGCGCGGCCGTGTGTCGCTGTCCAGCCTGCGTGGTGCTGAAGATGCCGAACGGACCAATGAGCGGCGGAGGGAGCCGGAGGGCGTAGGAGTGCCCGCGTCTGCACAGTAGTGGCTCCGCGACCCCCTTCCTCCATGTTGGAATAACGCTCTCTAATCAGCATAAAGCAGACAAGAAGCCCCGGTCTGTGATGCTGTTTAACGTGAGAACCAACAGGAAGTGTCTTTTTGTGTTTGTGATGATTTATTTCGCCCAAAGTACTTAAAAAACATCCCTCCATGCATGATTGTTGATACGTTCTAATAATACACCCTCGGTAATTAAATAGAGATGGGCTGATCCTGGCGGTGTATAGAAGCATTTGATTGGTTAGTGGCGGTCAGTGAGCGGTTTCAACCCTTTCACAATAAAAACGTCTCAGCATTGCGAAAACAAACCCACTACAAGGTGCATTAGTTTATTTGTTTTTTTATTGTATTTGTTTATTTAAAAGGGGCAGTGCATATTTATGGACATCAGTATTACTATACAATGTAAATACGCTATATATATATAGTATATCGTTTTTTATCTATTGTCCCTAGGCAGATAACATAGAAAACATAAAAAACAAATTAGCATACATACAACACCCTCAATTGAATTTGAGGGAAAGACACACAATAAAAACAACCACCAACACACAAGGACGTGAAGATTGATGCATGGATTGTCATGGAACTGTACAGAAATCCCTTTAAACAAAGCGTAACAACCTTTCAGGTGTATTTATGAAGCAGTACAGCTGTTCTCTTGTCCTTAGAAGCCACAGAAGGAACCCAGGAAGCCGGTTCTAGCGCGAGTGAGCTCTCTTATTTTGAAAAGGAACGATGTACACTGCGACACGTCGTCATTTCCGGTGATGGGACAGAACGAACAGACTGCTGATTCACACGTAGAAGTGGAACAACGTCCCGTATGTGTACACAATAACAACATGTTGCTGTGATAAACCCGTGGACCCTCAGCGACAGTTTCCGGCAGGTTACCATGGTGAGTTTCTGACTTTTCATACGGTAGTTAAACCTTTAAGAGCTCCGGAACTACGACTTACATTTGTGCTAAGCTAATCGAAGCTAACGGGGACCTGGCTCGTGCAGCCGAAGATGTCGAGCGGATAGTTATCTGTAACTTTATGATGAGACGGGCCGTGTGTCATAATCCTTCATTTTTATTTCTCTTTATTAGTAAGTAGGTTAGTGTGGCGCGCTGTTACGTCATTCAATATTATATTAATTATGTTATATTTTCATTAGAAACCTTGACATAAAATGTTAAATCAAAGGAGCTGTAACTAAAAAAAAAGTGCTTTATTAGTCTGTAATTATACTTGATTCATAATAACATCGACACAAACACTTGCAAAGCTGTAGTGTAGCTCAATTATATTTTTTCATACGTATTTCTACTGATTAACTGTTTGTTTTTTCAGTAAAAAATAACATACACGCATATCCATCAAAAAATGAAGTAGACATACAACAAAATAAAATGAAAGGAAGACAAAACGCAAAAACTAAACTATGAATACATTTCAGATAGAAATAAAAAATAAATAAGTAAATACATTTAGAAAAAACAAACAATCATATGTATTTCTAATGATTTAGTAATAATAACACCCAGCTTGGATCAGGATTATTTGTGTCTCAAGTCAAGACAGACACATTTCAAGTCTTTCACTTTTAGTTTAGAGTCCTAAACAAGTCATAATGCTAATTTAAACACAGAGCAATAATATATTACATTTGAATAATTGCTGAGACCCGAGTCGCTGGGAATGAATCGTGTTTCCATTCCTTGAAACAGGAAATGAAGCGACATTTGTGAATCATAGAAACTCATTCGTCTTTGGGTTTTGGGGCAAAGAAACGTGTGTTTTTAAGTCAGAAGGCTCGAGTCCAAGCGAAGTCGCGAATCATCGATGTCCCAGTCGAGTTGCCAGCATGCTTTAATTTTGTTGACTCAGCAGTTGTGACTGCAATCTGTCGCGGTGTCCAATTCACAAGAATCTAGTCCACGCCTCTGCTGTGAATTCTCTCTGCTGTGTGTTGTGTTTTTAACTCTTGATTTCCTCCCTGCAGGTCCCCACAGACTTTAAAGCCCTGATCCAGAGGTTTTATCACCTTCAGTCTGAGCGAGTGGAGACGTATACGCTCTTTGAAGAGTACGTATGTGTCTGGTAGCGACCCGCCACACTGGATCTTTGTCCTGGATCTCAGGCCCATGAACACAGAAGTCTGAATTCATTGCTGCTTGTGTGTGTGTTTTTTAATTGGTGTCGTCTCCTGCCTTCCAGAGGACACGAGGCGTACTTGAGGACAGGGCCCCATTATGACTTCGACCACTACAGGCAGCTGGTCCATGAGATTACCCAGGCCTTCTGCGGCATTTCCAAGGAAGTGCTGGAGATCAAGGAGAGGCTGCACCACGACTTTGACAGGCCAGCCCTGTCTGAGCACATTGAAAAGCTGCAGAGCAAAGAGAAGCAGAAACTTGAAATGGTATGTAAATACTATGTTCTGTCTACAGGGTAATGGTGATGCATATAATGTGTGTAGTATATGGCAGGAAGATGGATTTATTATGGCACCAACTCAGTGTACACTGGTTGTTCTACATCTAGAGGGTTAGATGATATAATCAGCATATTTTTAGACAATGATAACCGTTCACAAACATCTTGGTACAGATAAGCTAAATAATGGATGTGAGGCAATTTACGGATTGATATTTTAAATAACATTACATTTTAATTTGTAAATGCATTTTTATTTGATCTGTAATGTAGGATTTATTTATAGTTTTTTCCCTTTTGTATATTAAATATCAATATTGCTGCATAACTTTACAAGGATCTCATGTAAACTGCCATAACTAATGTTTCAACTTTAAATTATGTCATTTAAGCCTTCTGCAAGCTATGTTTTTGTTTTATGTTTGATACAATTCCACAGTTTCACCACCGGGAGGCAGGCTTCTTGTGCAAAACGTTTCATAATCTCTGTCTTGATGGAAGCCCACATTTCACCACTGTCATGTTAAGGATTCAGTGATTTCTTTTAACGCCCGCAGCACAAGTCATGAATAGTTTAAAGTATGCATGCACGATGCTTCTGATGGGATTGTTTGGGTTTCAATTCATGAGAGCTGCAGTTTCTGTGACGCTCATCATGATCGGATGTCTGAGGCTGGTGTTAAAACATTCCTGAACAGTCAAGTCTCATACATCTGGCGTTCGGGGGTTGTATGAAGTTTTACAATATCAACTCAAGTGCCTTTCTGCCAGTAATGTCATAAAGCTCCCATTATCTTAAAGTTCATCCTCCGTCTCCCCTCCGTCCTCCGCTGATGAATGGTTTGCATAAATCTTATCTGATGTGCCTTCTCAACAGACGGCCAAGCTGCAGCTGGCCAGGCAGCGAGCCCAGGATCACCCGGAGGACGAAGACTGTCAAGAACAGATTCAGGAGATCAAGCACCAGTAAGAGCGGCTATTACCCCCCCCCCCCCTGCTGACCCAGCCATTCTCTCGCCATCAACCTGGACTGACTGTCCTTTAGTTTGTCCTTTAGTTTAGAAAAAAATACATTCACAAATGTTTGTAACACAACATGTTTTCCAGGATCATCAAGAACAAAGAGGCTCTGAGTGAGATCATGCAGGACTTTAAGTACGACTCTGAGGAGTGTGATTGACACCTGAACCCTCCGCCCCCGCTTGCATCGCCTCATCCACGGCCTCGCTGCACCTTCCATCTCGGCCGGCTCAGCTGCACCTATCGATCTCTGGCTCCACCCTCCTCCATGCTGCAGTCTGCCTCCACCCAGGGGACGTTTCACATTCTGGCATTCTGTGTGTGTGTGTGTGTGTGTGTGTGTGTGTGTGTTAATGCATGCCTCAGCAAAAGGAAAAAGTGTAAATACTTAAAGGTTAAATAATTCCTGCTGGGTCATCATCTTTGTTTACTAAATTACTTTTTAAAATAAAATAATAAAAAACAAAGTTTTATTGTTTTCACTGTTTTATTCATATACTGAATATTTTTCAGAGGCACTATTGGTGCAGTAAAATACTCAAATATGACTCAAATATAACTTAAATATGCAGTTATAAAAATATAAACCGTATGAAATCAAGACAGGACAGTATTTACATTATACAGATAAACTTATTATACAAGTGTTTACTAGTATAAAATCATACATATTACAACTATATGAATGGTATGCAATACAATAATACTAATACAATTGATTAGTAATGCACTTTTCATGGTTAAAAACATTCTCAAGGTGCTAAATTTAGACGGCTTTGTCGGAGCCATTAAAGTAAAACGTTTGAATTTGTGTTTTAAATTGATATTTGGGAAATGTTTAATTCACAAATCCAAGTATAAATTGTTTTTTCTCATTAAAGCCCTGAAACACATTTGTTTTAAAGCATTTTAGAAAAATATGATTTAAAACAAAAGCCCTTTTTTTAATGATTAATGCTCCCTTTATTTAAGTTTCTTTTTTAAAAATATACATTTTTTATAGTGTTCGGCATTGGCAGCGATCCTGACGTCATGTTTGTATAAATAAAATCTTGCTGATAAAAAAAAGTAAATAAAAAAAGTTTTGCGTTTTAAATGACGCAATCACCGCGCGACCCTCGTCGGCGTCAAGCAGACAGGTGTGTGACGTCTTTTTAGTTTCCAACCGCTAACGATGTTTGTTGAACGTAGCGCACATTCGACCAAACCCGGACCTTCAGCCGCAGCTCAGCAAGTAAGTGACGCATATTATTATTATATTTATATTTATATTGTTGTTATTATGGAAGAAAGTCCGTCTCCACGTTTGTGTTGAACTTAATGGCATCGTGATTTCATAAATTGACTTTCCAGCTTTTAATTAATAAATTATTCGATTGTTCGATAGTTGGTTGATTAACTTTTGGGGCGTTTGAAGACTTTGCTTTAAGAAAGTGGTGATTTTTCTACTTTTTACTTGGAAAACAGATGAACCGATGATGGCAGCTAATTATCTCCAACAGTAAATGGGAAGGAGAGAAAACTATAAAAATAATAATGAACTCATGTTGAGATTTTCCTGGAGAAAAAAAACACGGCTTAAAAAAAAAATACAAGCAAAACTGTAAAAAAAAGTTTGTTTTTGTACATTTTGTTCCATCTCCCTCATGTCGCTGCCATTAGTTAGTTTTATAAAAAGATACTTCAGTATCACTTGACATCAAAGTGTCATTTAAGACTTGTTTATCTTATATTAAGTTATGAACTTTTCTTTCATAATCAAAGTGCAGTTAATGTGGGCCTGAACGTTGGTGTTTGTGCGTAAACCGGCTGCGTCGTCTCCCTCCACTTCATCTTCCACCCTTCGGGTGGAGCGTCGAGCTCCATCCATCAAAGTTTCCTGACGATGTTCTCGAATTAAAACGCCACAGTCTTGCTGAGCGCCGCTGCTATGAATTATCGTCTTGTAGAATCTGAAAAGACAAAAAGCAGACGGTTCATACTGGGATAATTCAACGGGGGGGACATCGTTTACAATCATCACGGTGATTTCTCTGTCTGGCTGCCGCTTGTCTTTCTTTCCCTCTTCTTCTTTCTTTACATCCATCTCTTTCCCATTCCGTATGTACGGCTCCCTGCTACCTTCCTGTCAAGGTATTCAACAGGGAACCTGTCACGGTTTGTGAACGGAGACATTATTCAGGCGAGGGCACTTAAAGGAAAAAACAAAACCTGAGCTAATTGAGTCAGGTGGAGCGAGGCTTTCTGTGAGTTCATTGGCTGAGCAGCAGGATGTGGCTGAAGGAGCTGAACTCCTCACGGAGTCACGGAAACAGACGGCGAAGATGCCGGGGCCTCTGCCTGCCATTTGGCCCGAGTTATATTTCCCTGAAAGGAGGGGGCGAAACACAAAAGGAACGCATTACAGCGGCCCGTTAATTAGGTCTAAACGCTCGCTTCTCTTTTGTTGTGGTCATCAGTTTGAACTCATGTCCACATTGTAAAAAAAAAAAAAAAACACAAAAAAGAAAACATAATAAAATCAGAGTGCATCTACTTTCATGCTCCCCACTTCTGGGCCAATAAAGTCAAAAACCGCACGTTTTACCTGATCATAAAGCACCGCCTGAGACTTCACAGAGCCGCTCTTTGGTGTTTGTGAAGATGCTGACCACATGGTACGACGACGGCGGGGTCAGAGAGTCAGTTCAGTGTGTGGTGTGTGTGTGTGTGTGTGTGCGTGCAGCTCTGATGAAAAGACGGGAGGGAGATTCTGCTTACCTACCTGGTTGCGCGTTTTGTGCGATTTCTGCAGCCACACCCTCCACTGGTCGTACAGCTTGATGGACATGCCGCTGCAGCCGGACGCGTGCTTACGCACCCAGCCGAAGAACTGCTTGAGTTCCCGCCGCAGGGTGGAGTTGTGCTCGCCGGGCTTGGGATCGCAGGAGCCGCTCTGCAGCCGCTCTGGAGGAGGAGGTGGAGGAGGAGGAAGGGAGATGGGGGAGGGAGGATGAGAGAAAACACCTTCAAGGTTACAGTGAGGACGTAAAGTGCGAGGTGGTGCATAGATTAGACCTCCAGCTGCTTCGTGTGTCCGCATAAAAAAAAAGTAACTGATGAATCTTGACTGGTTTGAAATATTTGCATTGCATATTTGAAGCACGCAGACACTGAGGTGACTCTTTGGTCGGCAACGTCGGTCTGTCCGAAGGTTAATCCGTCACTATGGACGTCGTCAGCCTGCCGTTTTGGTGGTTGTGTCTAGATCAGGGGTCTCAAACTTGCGACCCAACGATATTTTGCGCCCCCTACCTGAGTCGTCGCCCTGTGCTTTTTGTATTTTTAACACTTGTGGGCTACCATAGGTCAGGCTCATGACAACAACCCGCATTGGCATCATTGGTCACTTGTATCATCATTTCCGGACAATCGAGCACAGCTGAATAATAGTATATTATAGTAGGAGGAAGTAAGAGGAGCCTATGTTCTGAAGAACCGTTCATGTTCTGAATTGTTATTAGTAAAGAATCGGTAATCCTTTTTTTGGAATACTTGAACCCCTTTTTTTGTGGAATACTTGATGCGGCCCAGCCTCACCCAGACTCTTTAGCGGCCCACAGCTAAGCTGAGTTTGAGACCCCTGGTCTAGACCCTACCCCACAACTTGTGAAAATCTTGTTAGATGGTAAAAGTTGGGCATTAACCTCCAAAGCTTAAGGTTATGAGACGCAGTTAGGCAGCGAGTCTCGCAATATGTTGGTTACAATCGAGACATGATCCATTTCGCCCGTCGCCATCTTGGTTTCTTGCAACCAGACGTGGATAAAGAAGGTGGAGCGAAGCACAACCCAACACTGGACATGAGGGTTTAAGGCAGCCATTATGTTTTAATTACCTTTCATGAACTGAAAACAGAAGGAAAGGGAGACGCCCAGATCAGACAACGCCATGGCAACGACCTGTCGGTCACAAGGTCGCCACGCCTTACATCATTCCCTGTTTTATTGTCTATTAAAATCTAAATGGACCATAATCTGCTAAATGAACATCATGCTGTATTGAAGAAGACTTGAGACTAGAGATTGAGACCATAAACTAATAACTAACTAATACATTTTTTATTATTTTTTAAAGTTTTTTATTTTATTTTATTTTTTTATTTGTTTATTTAAAAAGGGACAATGCACATCAATTGACATTATCAGTTTACACTCAAAATGTAAATATGCCAGAGTTAGCAAAAAAGCTAATTTTCGTCTGCAGTCCCTTGGCAGGTCAACACATCATCACATTACATTAGTGAGTTTGAGTTCGGGTCGTTTTTTCCGTAGACTTCGCTACCTGCTGGTCAGCAGAAGAATGCACCTTTTCAGGCACTTCTGCATTGGCTTCACTTTTCAGACCTTGTGGTTGCCGTCTAGTCCGGATTGGAACCATCTTCACAACCACAGGATGAATTCTAGTAACTTTGGCCAAATTGCATAGAATTTCCATTCATCCGATACTTTGGTTTCTGATCAAATAACTGCTGACAAAACCAATGACATCACTAATATGCGATCAAATATACGTTATTGTCTTGCTGCACTCACGATACCTGACACGTCCTCTTATTGTGTAGCTGTCTCCATAGTGACAACGGTAATTAGCACATGTTAGCATGCCAGCACACAGATGAACCTGAAACCTGCTAAATATCACTGTTAGCATTGTGAGCGCCGCTCTGCCATACAGTTCAAAGTTATCTTAGCATGAAAACTTTTCTAATATCCATCACAAAGCTTTTCTATAATGCAACTTTAATAAAGAAACTATTGCTATTGCAGAGACTTCTGGAAGGAAACAGTTGCTCAGTGAACACTTACAATGATTGATGTCGCTTAATTTCACAAAGTGAGATGTAAACGCTTCCACATATAAAGAGAAATGTTTCCGAACTGTGGAGGTGATACACCGTACTCCTCTTTCTGGGGAGGAAAGGCTACTGAAAGTCGTAAGTCTGCTAAAATCAATTCTTTGTGGCAAACAACAGAGCCCTGATAACGACTTCCTCCCTCTCTCGGGAGTAAATACCGCATGACCTATGTAACTCATTATCTGCTCCTCCTGCTCCCAAACCTGCTTCCACTCAAGCTTTATAGGCCCTGTGTGCGCCGCCGACAGACAACCGGCTTTTTAACTCGATCAATCTCTGAAACCGACGACCAAAATCTATCAAAACGTCCCCCTGGCTCTTTGCAGTTCCCTCTAATCCTCTGCTGGGAGATCTCTATCAAGGTATCCACCCTATTGATGTTTGCTTTCTGCTGGGTCACATGCGGTTTGGATCTGCTTGTTCAGGATGTTAAATCGGGCCGATAAGGACTTTGTTTTTCTCCGGCTTCAGCCGGCGATGAAAGGTTGATTATCAGAAAGGAACGCCTGGTCAAGATTTGTAGGCATCCTGGACGTTTGGGAAGCTTTTTTAAAAGCCATTTAAAAGTCACGAGGCAGACTGAAAGGGAAGACTTCCTTTTAAACATTCTGAAGGATGTTGAGTTCTAGAGTTTAGTCACTGCAACACACTCACCACTGCTGGGCGTGGAGGCGGCGGCCGGGTGGCTCCAGTCGCTCCAGATGCCCGGCTTCCTGGAGCCGTAGATGCCCACCGGATTGCACCTCACCTGGACAAAGTAGACGGTCCCGGGCCTGAGGCCCGCCAGCCGGCAGGACGTCTGGTTACCGACATCATCCACCAGCTGTGAGAGGGAACAACACGACAGAGGACGCAAGAAAAACACTCAGTCCTTCTTAATCCCAACTAAACGCACGTTTTCATCGGTCTGCCCAGTAGGAAAGGATATTATATGAATTTACGAATGTATTCTAGATATTAAAACGTGATTTAATCGTTCGACACAGACATAATAAGAAGGCGTCTCTCTCCTTCACTATTGCTGCTGGATGAACGCCAGCTCTCAAACTGCAGCAGCAGAGAGTCGAGCAGCCACGCAGGTGATATTGCTCTGCGATGAAATGCCACACTAGAGGCCGGAGATGCAGCAGGAGCAACTTCTCTGTTCACCGCTTAATGGATGAGTCGATGCCTCGGAGGTGTCGTAGCGACGGAGGAAGTGTGTGTAGGCTGCTGGTTCGTGTGTGTGTGTGTGTCGTGTGTGTGGACTACCTTCCATTCGCTGCTGTCCTCCAGTCTGTAGCGGATCTGGTACTTGGCCTGGAACAGGATGTCCTTGAGCTCGGGGGGGCTGGCCCAGCGGACCGTCAGCTGGTCCTCCAGGTCGCCGACACGACTCACCTGCACGTTGGCGGGGGGGTCGGTGGTCACTGGAGGAGCAAGGACGAGAGAGGAAGTCTCTTCAAAGTGCCATCTGTCTCATAAACAAGCTTTTTATTTCTTAATGAAGGCAAAGTTTTGTCAAATAAAAAAGTCCTTTAAATTAAAATTCCTCTTTTTAAAGGAAGGAACAACAGAGAGCATCAGCTGTTACCAAGTCTTTGTATCTTTGTAAAAAATAAGGTAATAATGGCAAATATTGTGATGGGAGTAATGGTTGTATAAGGAAACGGGTGTAAGGAATGCAGAGAAATAAACTGTTGATAGAATTATGTACACAGAGAATAATCTACTTTACATTGGGGACTAATTCTCCAACCTTTAGAGAACGTCAAACGATTTTCCATAAGTCTGTCACCGTTGGGCATTCTCGTATCGTAGATGTAGACATATTTATTTGTTCATATCTAAAAATGACTGTCCTTCCTGTAGCGAGTCAAACATTTTACCTCCTGCAATAAAAAGGTTGCAAACAAATAAAGTGCTTGAAGCGGAGGAAGCGGAGGGGAAGATAAAGGGAGGCGGCAGCACGAGGGACAAAGAGGAACTTATTAAAGGGACTTGTAAAAGAGTTCCTGTGTGTGACCTCCTGCTTCAGACATCCTCCACCGCTCCCCAGCTTCATTCCACCGCGTTCAGCAGAACAAACATACTCCCAGCTTATTGTTCCAGGCATGGATGCATCATACATATGGCCGCCTCAGCATGGAGGCGGAGGACGGCCAGCCACGGTCGATAAACGCCGCTTGGCCGGAGGCTGCGGCGCTATTAGCGCTGGAATACCTGCCATTGTTAGCACATCATAACTTCTACGTTTCTCGCTGAGGAACCGGCGAAGCCTCACCAGAGGGGCATCGGATGTGCGGTAAACTTTTTACAGCGTTTATCTGTTGGAGAGGAGCAGCCTGAGCCCGTAAAAGTGAATTCCCCTCCTCTCCCCGTGAGAAGTGTGTTGGCCATATGGAGACCAAACAAGAACAAAACACCCACCTACATCCAGGATGTCCAGCGTGGTGATGTCAGAGGTGGCCGAGCCCAGCTGATTGGCCGCCTCCACCCAGATCTCGTAGGGGGTGAAGAGGGCGATGTTGCGGGGGATGTAGCAGGAGTAGCGCTGCCTCCCCGCGCTGTAAATCTCACACTCCTTCTCTCTGCCGTACCACCTGGACGGAGACACGACCGCCACAATAAACCGACCGACAGACGCCACACGGCAGCCTCGGAGGCTCCGCTCATGCATTTGCTGCTCGTCTACCTGAGGGGTGTCGGCGAGGTGAGCACCTTTGAGCTGCGGCAGGTCTGTGGCGCTCACCTCAATTTGTACTTGAGGGTGTATTCGGTCCGGACGTGGGTCTCGCCCCGACCCCCCGGGCTCCACCGGCAGCTCAGGTCCTTGGTGTTGCGGGACCAACATGTCAGATTGACTGGCTTTTCTGGAGGCCCTGCAGGGGAAAGAACGACGAAGACGCATTTAAAATGGATAAACGTGGTTGGTGAGATGTTCACATCCTGGGCTTCGACCGGGCCGAGTTCCAGAAGTCCTTAAAATGATCTTATATGATAATTATTGCTCCCATATCAGATCAAGATGAAATTTCAAGCACTATTTTTTACAGCGCATTAATATTGCTTCCACACCAAGGGTCATGGCCAGTTCACGAGGGATCCAGTTACCATCAAGTTAGGTTGACACATTGAAATTAAACTCTTAACATTGGAATACCAAGAACTCATTAAATTAAGTTAATGAGTTTAACTCATTATGTTGAGTTGATTTAAATGATAGAAACTTATTGAGTTGGTGCCTTTTTACAGTGTATTTAGCCTTATAATATTCTGAAAAGCAATTTAAGGTTTTAAATAATAAAGAGGCTTTTTATGTAGAACTAGAAACGTTTTGTCCAAATGGATAAATAACAAAACACTTTTTGTCTCAGGAACATCGCTCATTAATCCTCATTTTTTGTACGTCCTCCATGTATTAACAAAGATGTGTGATGTAGTCGCGCTCCAAAAAACACAATTAAGAAAACCTTTGTTTAGACTGTTTTAATAAACTCCAACTTTTATAAGCCTGAGCTCACTGCACATGTGTTCTTCATTCTGCTCTACACACACCATCACCTCCTAAAAGCCGCAGCAGCCTGCCGGCCGGCCCCAGTGCACCTCGAGCAGACCTAAAGAAGCCTCCACTTACTGCCCACGTAGAGACAGGAGCCGGCCAGGACGTGGCCGTCGGCGCCGTGACACACCAGGTTGTCTCCGGACTGCTGCTGGGAGCCGTTGAGGTTGTGCAGGGTGACGCTGAGGGTGTCGGGGCTCACCACGCTGTAGGTGCTGCTGGACAGGCTCACGCCGTTCAGCGTCCAGTACAAGGCAGCGGCGTGGAGGCCGAGCTCGGGGCTCAGCGTGCACGTGGCCGTCAGGCTGGAGCCGATGTGGAGGACGGGATCCTGAGGGGAGATCACCGCCACGTCTGGGCGGAAACGCACATAGTATGAATAACGCTTCCTTTGCTTTCATGCTTTTATTGAATTTTACTCGTTAAATGTTAAATATGTCCCTCATAAGTTCCCGGAGCAAAAAAAAAACACTTTAAATTACTTTAATTTGCCCAAAATCCCAAGATAGTAATTTAAGAAAAATATGAAATTAGGAAAAGTTACAAATCTCCACATTTAAGACATCTGCTGATATGTTGGATGTTTAACTTGACGAATGACATAAATGATGAATCCATTATACATCTTTTTTTTAAAAAAGACTACATGTTAAATCAACCAACCATTTAGAGCTGATTTGAGTGTTCGTTCCTGTATTTTGGCTGTTTTTACAGCGATTTAAACTACTTTACATTCACCGGATGTGAATCACTTTAAATGCATATTCTCTGAGCTGTAAAAATGTAAATGGTCACAAAGCTGATACGGTCAGCACACTAACGTTCTTCTAACAATCCCAACGCCTCTCCATAGGTGTTTGGCCGCGTCTCCACCTCTAACATTCAGAGATTTGACATCCAGCTGTTCACGTCTGTTCACGTCTTGTTGTTCGTTGAGCTCACGGCCCAAAAATCTGCTGCCAGCCGTAAGAGAAGCGTTTGTGCGAGGAGATCACGGCGGCACCACAACACAGCAGAACATATTTATGAGCCGGTAATGACGGGGATTTATGGGAGCCTCTGTGGGATCAGGCAGAAAGGTCATGGCGGTTGTTTCGGTAAAGATGCTTGAATACTTTTCCGTACCGCGACCTCTCACACTTTAACGTTCGCCTCATGATTGATGCCCATGAGAAACCTTACGTCTGGGCTCCTTCTCCTCAGAGAGCCGGGGTTTATTAAACCGGGCTTTAGGTTTCCAGGAGCATCTTCAGTCTAATCCACAGATTAGCTTTACGATCACATCTGATCGTGACTCCCGCTGCATCTGGATGCACTTCAGTGAAGAACGCTCCAATTAGGAGTCATTTGTTGTTTTTGTTGACACTATTTCACGAGTTGTTTGAAGTTTCCCAAATAAACCAGCTGTTCGGTGACTGGATGACAATTAATAGTTATTTATAGACCAGATTATTCATCAGGTGTCTTTAGTTCATATGAGATGATAAACAATAAAAACATGCAGTAGGTATAAGGTCACATTTAGAAAGTGTCTCCATAACAGCATTTGTCGATGAAGACTTACGAGTTTAATTTAACTGTAAACATTGTCACTTTTTTTAAAATCCTTATGAGAAATATTTAACATTGAAACATTTTTAATGAACATATTAATAGTAATAAACTCACCTTTTGTATAGACTTTTAAAGAAGTTTCTTGATGTGATTAGGTATTTAATTTATAGTTTTTTCAAAAGCTTATATTCTTATTTGGTTATTTTAAACATAAACTTTCTCTATTGAGTTTCTAACACATTTTAATCTAATAATACATCGACATTATGACAGGTTTTAATCCATATTCTCCTAATAATAACTTCCTGAACCCCCACGTCCTCTGGTTTCTATGATTATAATAGCTGAGTGATAATAGAAACTTTATATGCTGACTTCCATGAAGTTGATTTGAAACTCGTTTTGTTGCTTTGGAGCCTCCATACACAGCTCTCTCTGACACGTATCCGGCCCGCGCGCACTCAAACGCGGCCACGTCCAGCCGGTTGCGTCGGTCTGTCGGTGGAGGTCGGTACTCACGCATCGAGGACAGCAGCGGAGCGACGAGGAGGAGAACCGTGAGGGAGAACATGCTCCTCTCTCTGTGTGTGTGTTGCTGCCTTCTTCTCGGTCCTTCTTCCAGAGTTTCCGGGACGTAACGACGGAGGAGGAACCCGCGCAGCGTCGCTCTCAGGCGGCTGGTTCTCGGATCGAATCCCGCCTCCTCCTCCTCCTCCTCCTCCGTGGAAGTCTGAAGCGGCTGCTGGAGGAAAGTCCAACTGCTGCTGCAGCGGCGACACTCAGGTTCATGCTGGTCGCTCCTCCCTTGTTTTCCTCTTACTAGTCATTAGTGTGTCCCTCCCTAACACGCACACACACATGCACGCGCTTTAAGCAAGCTGCAGGTGAGGTCATGGTGCCTTCAAGGTGTGTTGTAGTCCACAGACTCTAGTAATGCGATATACAAAACATTTAAATACATCGTGTTCCGTAAACGCTGCTCATGTACTTGTACTTCTAGTCTTCTCCATTACAGTACGATTTTACACACAAACACATGATGCATTCATTACTTTATTAAATAAAACAGATGAACTGCTCTATTTATACTCTTATGTTTTCCTAAATGTATGACTATTAGCGGCTGTAACGTTAAATCTCTGCTAACATCAGGCCGACTGTATAAAACAAATGTAATAATATATAATAATGTAACTCTCAAAGGGGCATTTCTCTACTTTTACTACTTTAAGTGCATTTGCAATCGATGTTTTTATACTTCAAAATGTGAGTGTACTTTTACTTGTAACGTTGTACACGTGTAATACAACAATACAAGTAATATGACTGTCATTAGTCAACATTATAGATATGCTGCTAGTTTTAATAGGCAGGTCTCTCCTCAGCTGGGACACGTGACCCTGCAGGATCTTTGCAATCAGCCGATAGTTTATTGAGACATTGATTACAATCGATAATCGATAACCCCAGCTGTCTGACACACTCGTATGAATGTCATCGCTGCCACATCGTGTGCACTGCAGTGGAGGCAACTCTGCGGTGTGTGTGTGTGTGTGTGTGTGTGTGTGTGTGTGTGTGTGTGTGTGTGTGTGTGGTGTGTGTGTGTGTGTGTGTGTGTGAAGGGGGGGGCAGCGTGATGATGGTGATGAGGTGCGCGTGACGTCACGAGCAGCAGCAGACGGGACCCGCGCCGAGGAAACAGCAGCAGCTTCATCATCATCATCCGCAGCAGCAGCAGCGCCACAAAAGGGAGCTCAGCGCCGGTTGAAGCTCCTTGACTCTCCGCTCCTCCTCCTCCACCTCCTCCTCCTCCTCCGGGCTCTCAGATGCTCCGGCTCGGCTGTAAGATGCGCGGCTTCTCGGCCCTGCTCTCGGTGCTCCTCGCCGGACTCGCGGCGGCGGCGTCCTCGGACCTGTTTGACAACCAGCTGGGCGACATCAATTACTGCAAGAAGCAATGCCAGCTCAGCATCAAAAACAAAAGCCCCGCTAAAGTAAGTTCCCCGTCTGTCTGCCCGTCTGTCTGCCTGTCTGTCTGCCTGTCTGTGTCTGCTGTCTCTGTGCAAAACGCGCATTAACCGAGCCGATGCGTCCTGCTGTCCGACATTTCAGCGCCTGCACCGAAAAACGCAAAATAATGTGCACGGAGGAGGAAAACCCGTCTTCACATAACGTGAGATGAACGCGTTGAGCTCCGTAACGGCGCTCCGGTGCTCCGGTGCATCCTCCCGGACGCTGCACGGCGCACAGCGAGGCCGAAAGATGGATGCGGCTCGTCTCCTTTGCGCCTCCCAGACTCGTCCAAGAAGTCAGCTCGCTTTAAAACTGCGCCAAGATGTGATTATTGCACTGATCCACAATAAAGAGCGGCCATGCGGGGCAACGGCGCAGCCTGCGGGGGAGGGAGGGGGGGGATGGGGGGGTGTGATGGAACAATTACGCTTTATTGACAGCATCGTCCTGCTTAGACGACGCCGAGACTGCTGGATGATGGCTGATCTCACCGGGAGTTTGTTTGCTTTAGAGCCTCAGTGCATAGATTTGTGTCGGATGTCCCCCCCCCCCTCCTCCTTCCCCATCCTCCTCCTTCCCCATCCTCCTCCTCCTCCTCCGCCTTCAGGTGTGGTTCAGGCATCCTGCAGGGCAGCAGGAGCAGAGCTGCAAAGCAGCTTCACATCACCTGCTTGAAGGTTGTGATTGGAGTTCAGGGCCGACACACTTCATCTACAGAGACTGATCTCATCCGTCACCTCCACACTGAAAGACACGTGATTAAAGTGACGGAGACGAGAAGAAGGCTGTAAAAAAAAAAAAAAAAAAGAAGAAGAAGAAGAAAGGTCCATGGTCCTCGGTCAGGGAATCTCTTTGTCTCTCCTGTTCACAGAGAGGTCACCAGGGGGCGTAGTTTCCCCACTTCAAACAGAATGACTGCGTTGTGAAGTACATATTCCTCTCTCACCACCATCATTTCCCTCCAGTTTTGTTGTTTTGGAGCTGTCTCCCCTCTTATCAACAGCTCCTGACAGCCTATAATACAGCTGCACTGTGTCATTTAGAGATGCCATAACTCATCACCCGCACCGCATATTTTTTTTCCTAGGGTATGCTGAGTTTATCCAAAAGTGCAGGAGACATCTCTAATGTTTTTGTCTCCCCTCTGTGTGGTCGGCAGGACTCCATAATGAACGCCTGTCACCGCGGCTGTCGCCTCTACTCCATCTGCCAGTTCGTCAACGGCAACGCCGGCTTCAATGCCAGCAGGGAGGAGTGTCAGGGAGGTGAGTCTGTCTGAACCTCCATCCTTAACACGTCAACATGCATGGCAGCCGACCCAGTCCTCGGAGGAATCATTTTATCCTGCATGATGTGGAGGCTGGACTTCTCATTCAGGATGCCGCAACTTCTTTTTAAATAAAGCAACAAACAAGCGTCTTAGTGCATAATCATTCATAATGTATGTATTGTATGATCTATCTATCTATCTATCTATCTATCTATCTATCTATCTATCTATCTAGACCTGAAATATCGTTATTGGTGCATTAGTTTCTACTTGAACCCCACAGCTCTACTAAATGGTGCACTGGCCGACCCGGTGGTTATTTTCTGGGCGTTTGAGGCTATCTGCCCCGATTTAAAGGGCTGTATTGGAAATCAATGATGTGATTTGCCATCCAGACAGCGGCGTTGCCTCCTGTTTTAATCACAGTGACATGGATACACCAACACCACTGTAATGCTCCACGCCATGCCCACTCTCTTTTTGTGCTTTCAACCCCCTCTTCATCACCTCCACCTCTCCTCCACCCCCCCTCCATCCAGCGTGCCAGGAGGCATATATTAAGCTGCTGGAGCAGGAGGCCTGCTGCACCGGCTGTGCCAGCCAACCCTCTGAACCTGAGCTCAAGAGGAGGAAGGTGAGAAAAATGCAAAAATAAACGTGTGCATGTGCATTAATGCTTCTCCATCTATCAAAGCATCTGGTCCTCTTCCATGCAGCTCAGGGCCATGACTCTCCGCCCCAAGCCCCCCTCTGTGATGGAGGCCGTGTCCAGTTGGTGCAACGACATCGTCAGCTCCGCCCAGAGCTTCATCTCCTCCACCTGGACCTTCTACCTGCAGGCCGACGATGGCAAGGTTGTGGTTTTTCAGGTAAGACCCGGCAGAGGGCAGGCAGGTTTATAAATAAATGGTTACATGATATATATTATATCATGTTTTCTGTTTTTATCCCAACAGTTCCTTGACACCATGTGTTTTTTTTAGTTGATATTCAATAGAATAAAAAAGATGTTGCAGTGAAAGCTTTATTTGGATGAACAAAAACAAAAATTAAATCTAGAAAAAAGGCAGAATGGGATTTCGCATTTGGAGAAAAGTAGCAGTAAAGTCCATCCAACACATTTCCAAAAGCAAAGAGAAACAGAATAATTTACTCTGCAATGGTGTGAATGTGTATTTTTTGTTGTTGTAGATGAATCAGAATTAAATTAAGAGTCAAACGTTGTTTTGTTTTTTTAATTTGGCTCTACAGCAACGTTCCACCTGGTCATTCGTGAATATCTGCACCGTCCGCAGAGTTGGATCTTTAAGTGACAAATTAACATAAAATCCCCATAAATGAAACTATGGTACGGCCCACTGAGTCAAGATGGTGGAAAAATTACAAGATTAATAACTGCGAAGCTTTTTCACGTCGTGTGGTTTTAACTGGAGGTTAAAAGCAAGGCGGCGGACCTTTTTATAGATTATTATTTGAGCTAACCTCTGCTTCCTGTTAAGATGGGGAAATATACCCTCTAAGCTCCGCGGTGCCGTAGAGTTTGGGTCATCGCCAAGACGACTCAGCCCGTTTTAGAGTCGGAGCATCTGTGAAGGTTCAAGGTGGTCGGATCCAGTTTAATTGTTTATAAATGTCCTTTCACATGATGTCACTTTGCCTCGGCACCATGCATGCTTGATGAACGGCGGGGGCGAGATGTACTGAACTCTCCTCGGGACGGAAACTCACCGGTTTAGAGGAGAGAGGAAATAAAGTTCTGGTCGTGACAAATAAATATTCACAAGTTCTCTCCGGAGTTTGAAAAGATGAAGCGAATGTAGTCGACCGGCTCTGCAGGAGGTTTATATGTTTGTTTGTTGAATAACTCAAAAACTGAACAGTGCTTCTTTTTTTGTTCTGAATTCATGATTTCCAGATAAATTTAAACATGTCTTCACATTTTCTCTCATTGAAATGTAGAGTTTTCTGCATCCTCGTCTCTCTGCAGTGTAACACATTGCAAAGGTCACGGCAGTAAACGTTTACATTAAAGCTATAATAAGATTTGGTCTCTCTAACCACCAGACTATCCAACCATATCCTCTAAAAACGGGTCTGAAACCTGCATCCCTGTCGAGGGACTTTGATGGCGTTTTTAGCTGCATAATTAGAGGGCTCGATGGGGAAATAACAGTATTTATGCACCGTAACCAACACTGTGTCACAGTCATGTATGTGTTGAAACTCCCTGTTGGGTGTAAGAAGCACGCTGGACTCACGTACAGATGCAGCCGCCGCGGAACGTGGAATTAGCAACGTTTCTTTTGGACGCAGTGATGGATGTTTTGCTCTTTTATGGAAGCGACGCTCAGGCCGAGGCGGCGAGGGGAAGCCAGGCTCCACGGGGCGGCGAGGCGACGACCAGGCCGGTGTTTAGTGGGCAGCTGGCAGACCGCCACAGAGCTGACAGATTGACTCTTTGGGTGTTGAAACAACGGGGCTGAGTTATGGGAGATAAATGACGTGGATGTCCACAGAGAGAGCAGTTGGTTCACATCATCAGGGTGGAGCACGTCACCTCTAGGTCACGTGGGCGGTTTGTGAAGGAACATGATGAAGGTAAACTTGAGGAATTGTTAAAACACAGCCCTTCCCCTCAGGCCACGTTGACACGTAGCAGGGTATTTAGAGAAACGAATATTCCCCCCCTCCGTTTTCAAAAAAGTTGTCGTTTACATCAACCCTCATAAATCCGCCGCCGCTGGCAAGCCCTGCAAGCCAATCAGAATCCTCAGAATCAAGCGACTTCCTGTGACGCTTGAGAACCTAAAACCATGTTTCTCCCAGTCGACACGACAACACATAACCGGCGTTATCAGAAATAATCGTTTTCTGTGATTAAAAACTGTGTTTTCGTGTAAATGAGAGGCCAAACCGCGTGGAAATATCTGCGTTTTCCCTTCGTGTAAACGGGGCCTCAGTCGTCCCTTGTTACCTTGACATACCAGTCTGTGATTGGTCGACAGCAGTGTTTATGAGTTGATGTAGGACTTCCTTCCAACGGAGCATGTGTGTGTCTGTGGACCGTTTGAACTCGCCGTAAGGCTGAATACCAGGAGGGGAATCTCTGTTCCTTCTTGACGATCCCATTAGTCATTCTGCCCGAATGAATGTTAAAGAAACAAAACAAACCCTGAACGGGGACGGAGAGATCCGGTGAAATTCCACCGCAGAGAAGGAAGCGTGACTTTGACTTATGATGCTTTGCTGAAAACGGAAGTCAGAGTTTCTGGGCTCCGGTCATCATCCCGGGGTGAGATGAACATGAACGTTACAGGACGTGAAGCACGGATCTATGCTGCTGTTTCAGCAGATTGTTGTTTCTGTACATCTTCTGTTTCCTGTGACAAACCTAATGACGACATAAAAAGTGAGCTTAGTTGACCACAAGGTGGTGCTGTAAACAAACTCCAGATTACAGAAGAACTCACTTTTTGGTGACCTTCTTCCCCACAAATATGTCCGAGCCAATGTTTGTGATTGTGATGAAGAATTAAGAGGCAAACTTCTTTTAAATTACACGTTTCTTTTCATTTGTTGACCCCAAAAACACATTGTGTCCCAAAATCCACCAAATAATAAACGGAGTGAGATTCAGTCTGAACTCTCAGAGCCCTCTCTCTTTCTTCCTTCTCTCACTTTCTTTCTGTCTTTCTTTTTATCTCCTCACTTTCTTTCTTTCTTTCTTTCTTCCTCTCCTCTCTCTGTCTTTCTTTCTCTCCTTCCTTCTCTCTCTCTCTCACCTTTTCACATTCCCTCTCTCATAATGCATGGCAGATGCCGATCAGGCTCCACTCGCTCTGATTGTTAGATCTCCTCGGTCGGCAGCCAATGAGAACGCGGCCCCTCGCGTCTCCCCCCCGACCCTTCATCTGTTTCCAATGCAGCCCGTCAGAAAACATGGCTCGCCGGGGCAATAAAGCCGGTTGTGAAACAACGTTTTCAGGAGAAGTGGTTTGAGGGACTGTGAGTGTTTTGGGAAGCGAACTTACCGGCCGTGTCTCGACCAGAGTATCCAGTTCTGCTGCTGGACAAGTGATGGACGTCGTTCAATAGGATGCAGATCAATCGTTTCCCATCCAAAGTAACGAGAATGAATGAAACTACAAAATAATTTAGTTTAGTGCACAACACAGCAAGAGGCTTCAACGCTCATTGATCCTCTTAGAGTCAGAATCAATAAATACTGGGGGGGTTGATGCTACTGCAGTGGGATGTACTGTACTTCTTTAAATGTGTGTGTGTGTGTGTGTGTGTGTGTGTGTGTGTGTGTGTCTCTGCTGAGGCCATATTGTTACCAGCGGAGGGAGGGCCACAGCGGGGAACCAAAATCCTCTTTTAATGAGTTCTCCGGGGGGGAAGCAGAAACTCTGTTCACATAATGAAACGCACAAACACAGCAAACACCGACTGCAGCCTGCGAGTCATTTTAAAGGCCGTTTCTCAGCGGCGCCGTCCCAGTTCAAGGGGTTTCACCCAACTGGTTTGGACGGGTGATGCTGTGAGAGACTCCCAACATATACAAAGGAGGTTAAAATGTAAATGTTCCCACTGCAGTTCTGCACCTATTTATACCAGAAATATACCTCCAGTTGATGTTTATAGTGATCACCATACATTCGTCTTCTTTTTAAAAAATAACCTGCGACTATGAGAAGTGGATGTCACAGTGATGTCACCCTTTGGTTTGAACTACAGTTTTGAAGTCTGGATTTCAGCACTTTGGACGTCGCCATCTTGGTTTTTTGCAACCAGATGTGACACAAGAGGGTGAGGCTGAATAAAAATCAACTTTAAACACAGTGAAAGGCTTGACGTTTTAATATGACAGCACAGCCAGACACGAGGTCCGGCTTCATCATCTATTTCTACTTTAAATGGGACCATAATTAACATTTAGATTATTCTACATTTACATGAACATCACCAAGGATACCTGAATATAGAAATCCATGATTTTTTCTGAGGTAATAAATCAAATGAGTACACCGGTCATTTTTCTGGGGAGCATTTTAAGTTTCACCTTGTTTGAAGTTCAAAGATGAATATCAGATAGTTTTCAGTTTAAATCAACTTTTTTTTCTTTACAATGAATGTCTCAAAGGAAAAGTCTGACATTTTGGGAAATCCAATTTGACAGCACTCTCACGTCCAAAGGCCAAACATGAAGCTTGAGCCAGGAAGGGATTAGCCTAGCTTAGCATAAAGACTGGAAACGAGGGGAAACTGCTAGCCCGGCTCTGTTTTAAAGGGTGTCTGTGTTTCTTCTTCTCAGAGCCAACCAGACATGGAGTACTCTCTGCCCGAGCTGCAGGCTCCTCGATCCAACGTGGCCGAAAAACCCTGGCCTCAGGTCCACTCTCACACCCAGAGACCCCACGGTGAGCACACACACACACACACACACACACACACACATGCACATTGCCCTCACTAGCATCCGATTGATGATTGATTACTCCTCTAATACATTGTTGTGCAGGTGTGAGGGGACATGGCGAGAGGGGAGCGTCCAAAGCAGGAGGCAAAGGGAAGCATGCGGTCCAGCACGCCGACGACCCCACGGCCGAGCACGACTTCCTCGGGTGCATGTCGAGGTGAGCCGGCGCTCCGGTTCCCCTGCTGAGAATCAAAGACCTCAATGACTCACAAACTTATCACACAATCATTTGTAAAGAAAACAAGAAGAAAGAAAATCCATCACTTGAAGTAGAGACTTGAAAGGTATACAAGATAGATACACACACCATCATAGATTTTATTATTCTCACGCTTGAGATGGGAACGTTTGTCCAAACATTCAGCTGCATCACTTCGACAAAAGATGGATTGAGATGCAGCCGCTGGGATCAGTGTTTCCCATCCTGACACAGACACACACACACACACACACACACACACACACACACAACATACATACATACATACATACATACATACATATATCAATTAAACAACATTTACAACTAACTTTTCCATTCAGTCAAGTTGTTGTTTAGCTTCTCCGTATTTCTAGCCAGCTTCAGGCTCGTCTCCTAACTCCCGTCTCCTAACTCTCGTCTCCTAACTCCCCTAACTCTCATCTCCTAACTCTCATCTCCTAACTCTCCTCTCCTAACTCTCCTCTCCTAACTCCCCTAACTCCCGTCTCCTAACTCTCCTAACTCTCATCTCCTAACTCTCATCTCCTAACTCTCCTCTCCTAACTCTCCTCTCCTAACTCCCCTAACTCCCGTCTCCTAACTCTCCTAACTCCCGTCTCCTAACTCTCCTAACTCCCGTCTCCTAACTCTCGTCTCCTAACTCTCCTAACTCTCCTAACTCCCGTCTCCTAAGTCCCGTCTCCTAAGTCCTGTCTCCTAACTCCCGTCTAATAACTCGTCTCCTAACTCTCGTCTCCTAACTCCCGTCTCCTAACTCTCGTCTCCTAACTCCCGTCTCCTAACTCCCGTCTCCTAACTCTCCTAACTCCCGTCTCCTAACTCTCCTAACTCCCGTCTCCTAACTCTCGTCTCCTAACTCTCCTAACTCTCCTAACTCCCGTCTCCTAAGTCCCGTCTCCTAAGTCCTGTCTCCTAACTCCCGTCTCCTAACTCCCGTCTCCTAACTCTCGTCTCCTAACTCCCGTCTCCTAACTCCCGTCTCCTAACTCTCCTAACTCCCGTCTCCTAACTCTCGTCTCCTAACCCCGTCTGTCCTAACTCCCATATCCTAACTCTCGTCTCCTAACTCTCCTAACTCCCGTCTCCTAACTCTCGTCTCCTAACTCCCGTCTCCTCCTCTTCCTGTGCTGCAGACGTTCGGGTCTCCCGCGGTGGATTTTGGCCGCCTGTCTCTTCCTGTCCATCATGGTCATGTTGTGGCTCAGCTGTGCCAGCCTCGTCACCGCCCCGGAGCAGCACATCAAGACGCAGGTATGATTCGTTTGTGATTCAAAAGCTCGTTAGGATTCAACTCCCCTCCCCGTAACGCATGCAGGTGCATTAGAATGGAAATGCCCCTCCCCCCATCTGAGTATCTCCACCTGCTTGACAATCACCTTTACAAATGACCATATTTTTCTCAGAGTTGGCTTAAAGAGACAGGCGCTAAAACGGAGCGTTTCAGGTCGATGGAGAAACCAGGTACATTCAGACGGACACTGTGTGAAAACCATTGTGTTTTTTGACCATTAAAGAATGTAATCATGTTTGAGTAGAACCCCAAAATACAAAAATGAACCTAAAAATGAACATGACATGTGCCCTTTAAGTTTCACTCACAAAGACAAGGCTTCTCTGTCTGCAGCGGTTTGGTGACTCAGCATATTTGGCGGTGCACTCTGACTAACAGGAGGTGGGGAGGAAGTGTTGTAGGTGAACTCGCTGCCTGCTTTCTCACCGCCATCACTCCTCTCTGTCTTCCAGCTGAGTATCAACGGAGATAAAGAGTTTCTGGACAACGCCCACAAAGTCGACCCCTACCACCTGAGTCCCGTCATAGCCGTCGCCATGAAACAGTCGGAGGAGAGCCAGGAGGCGGGGCCGCTGCCGGTGAAAGTTGACCTCAACAAAACCTGCGTTTAGAGAAAAGGACCAAAGGGGAGAGCTGCTGGCTTGTTTCCCCGAGGGGGGGGGACACGTCTGAAGTCCGTGGCCCGTCGGGTGAAGGGGGTGAAACACTAACACATCACAGGACTCAAACCAATCACCAGAATTTTTAAACCCATATTTTTAAGAGCATGGCACCCTCCCGTCCTTCCAAATTATGATACTGAAACATCTAGCTTGGTCTTGTGGGTCTGATGGCATTCTCATTTCCTTTCTTCAGATTATCCTTCATAACGGCCTGCTCGTTGCTTATTGGTCAGTTGGTGCTCTGAGACGAGAGAGGACGATGGCGGCCTGAGAGCTTTCATATCGTTTTTCTTGTCCAGCGTGGACACGAGAAGAAACGCTGAGGTTTATTCTAGGTTTAATTTTGCTTCGTTCTCACAGAGAGAGTTTAATTCATGGCAACACTCTTGTTATTGCTGCGGGTTTTATTAGAAATTAAACATTACATGATTTACAATGGAGAGAAAAAAAGATCTCCACCAACTAAACTCAAATATTCCTGTGTGTGTTTGAGTCACAAACACTAAAACCAGGTCTGGACTAAAACCGTCACTCTGTCTGAGAAGGAGCAAAAATAAACACTTTATTTATTTTCTACTCTATTTATTCAGAACCATCAACACGAGCTGTCAAATAGTGTTAATCGAAGTGCCATGTACAGTTAATTCATGATCTGTATCAACACAGATTGGAAGGAGACACACAGAGGGGAGATTGCACCTATTACTGTATTATTATTATTAGCATATTATTAAGAGTTCTTAGCTGTTATATGTGCCACGTGCTTTCTAATAGCTGACTATTTTGTATGTCCTAGGAGCACAAACGGAGGGTTCGCTCTGTGACGATGTGTAATGCAAAGCTTTTAACGTAGACCGTTGTTATTGAACAGAGTTGCACAGTCTTAGAGAAGAGTTCCTGTTTTCCTCTCAGTGCTTTGGTGTCCTGTATCTCTCTCTCTCTCTCTGTCTCTCTCTATCCCTCTCTCTCTCTCCATCCCAGCTATGTAGACAATAAACCGTGCATGCAAGTGATGCTTCGCTAGTTGAGCTTAACCGCCCCGCCATGCCACTACGGCTGTAGACTTGTGATTATTCTTTATTTTTTTGTGTTACTATTTACTGTAAACATTGAATAGAACGTGTAATAACGGATGATATCCTCGTGATTTACAGGAAAGGACTCTTAATTTAAAAAAAAGAAAAAAAGCCATTCAATCGATATCTGCGCTGGTTCAAGTCGAAGCTACATCACAAGTATGATATGAAACTGTTTCCTTTTTACCGCTCTGTTCATTTTCAATCAAACGATACTTACAACATGATGAAATAAAGTGTTTTCATTGGAAATAAATGAGTGTTTGTGGGTGTTTTTTTACACTAAAAATAAGGATAGATAAAAACAGAATACTACCAAGTAGATGGTTGACGTTATATATCCTGTAGCCAGTGCATGTATTTGTGTGACACTGAAGCGAAATTAAAGAGCTAAATTAATATTTCCAAAAGCATGGGGACACACCTCGTATTAAACTACGAGGCTTTAACGCCAGCGTCCGCTCTACTGGATGCAGATGTTGGTGATGTTGGGTGATAAAGACTGCCAGTCAGCCTCCAAAGGGTTTTGTTCGGGTATGTTTAAGAACATACTATTCTCTATTGTTCACATTTCTTTCTACTGAAAGTATTTATAACAATTTTAATCCTTTATTATTATCCGTTATTTTATTTCTATTTCATCTTGACTTAAAGCTTTGGTCTACATTCTGAAAATCAGTTGAGTCTCTGAGACAGATTTTTAAAAAAGCATCCCGCCCGCCCAACCAAGCCCCTCCCCTCAGTGTTCCATGATTGGACGAGGAGCAGCGGAGACGAGAGGATTGGATGGAGGGTACGAGCCAATGGGAGCCTTCCGGAGCAATGGCTCCCATTGGTCAATTTCCCTGCAGGCCTATGGCTGAAAGACTGAATGGATTTAGTTTTATTCCAAATCGTAGACCATAGCTTTAATTAGATTTTACTTGATTTTATTTGTGACTCCTGTACTTTTACTTCTTAGAGAATGGAAGACTCTCATTACTGGTAAGGAATGCTTGCATTACAAGAACATAACAATACAAATCATGAATCATGAATCTGTTCTCCACCACATTCAATGAAATCCTGAATGTGTAATAAGCATTGCTGTCCACTTGGTGGCAGCATAGGTTCAATATTTCTTCAAGTATTTGAAGCTCAGCTGAGCTTTAGTTACACATTTAATAATCATACATCTTTATGCCTCGGAGGAGTTGTTTTAATGATATTTTTAACATTGTTTAATGTTAGAGATTGAAGGTTCTTTCTCTTCATAGATGACGGATGCTCGCTGTTCATTTCATCGTCATGTGGCTGCTGACACAAAGAGCTGAGGTGGGCACAATAGTCCCGAAAAATAATGGGTGACATTTACTTTACAAAACACATTAACGTTTTGTGTCTGAAAAGGAAGAAAAATGGTGACAGGAAATCGTAACGGATTGAGAGCGTCGAATGAAGGCGAAGCTGCTGGGAGAAAAAATGAAGCACCTGCTTGCTTTTACCTGCAGGAGACAAAGAAATGTCTGATTAAGCTCTTAAACGTAGAGAAACCTATGAGTTGGTTTTGTGTGTTTTTGGTCATTCAGATTCACACACTTTGATTTGTGTCTGTACTCACAAAAACTCAACAAATACACAAGACAGACAGACAGACAGCTGGGAGGAAAGCAGCTCCTCTACGAGAGGGTGACACATTACATGAGCCTCTGATGTGTTGGAAGGAGAGAAATCAAGGTGCATTGTGGGAAGGGAGCTACCATTAACTCTGGAGTGTGTCCACAGGTGACGACAATTAGCAGACGTTTAGTGAAGCGACGGGAATCAGAGGATTCTGGAGCAAGAACGTCCTCAGGACATTGTTCTGGTTTTCTCCTCAGAAGCTGTTAAACGTGTGTCTCGTCCTGGACTTCTTTTTAACACACGGGCGGCTCTGGTTTGTCTGCCATACATTCACACACTTTAGGTAAAGAGGGAAAAATTGCCGGCTCTAGTGCCACTTCAGGAACTTGACCGGACCCGGCCTTCGCTCTGCAGCGAACGAGTTTGGTGGCGGCAGCTTGGCTCCCATTGATGACGAGCTGGAGAGAAAGGTAGGGGTTCCTGTGTGTGTGTGTGTGTGTGTGTGTGTGTGTGTGTGTGTGTGTTGTGTGTGTGTGTGTCTAAAAATAGATACTGTGTGGATGTGGTGGAGGAGGAAAACACAACAACAACACCATAAAATACAAAAAAAAGATGAGGGACGGATTGTACTTTTCACGCTGACATGTTGACTCATTTAATGCAAATGAACTCTTCCTCCGTCTCCCACAATCAGTCTCTGTTGGCGAGAGATAAACTGAGGTTTTATGATCTCACACACGCGTCACCATCAAGTAAATCTGGGTTTAACCCCTGTCAGCCCTTTGGCACCGGCTGGATGAATCCTTTGCTCTGGTGTGTTTGGTGTTCCTGCCACTCTGGCGGTGCCACTGGCTTCAAACATGACCCATGATACACCAGCACTGAGGCCAAGTTTATACACAGCAGGGTATTTAGAGAAACGAGTATTTCCCCCCTCCGTTTTCAAAAAATGTTGTCATTTCCATCAACCCTCATAAATACGTCGACGAGCCCCATTATAACTAAACCAAACCTATGGGTGACATGTAGGGAGAAGGATAAAGCCATGCAAGCCAATCACAATCCTCAGAATCAACAACAACCAATAACACGAGTGACTGCCGTCATGGCGTCACGTGGAAGTCGGAG
>CM056826.1:28026195-28108695 GCA_029853015.1 Chelidonichthys spinosus
TTAGACGTCCGGACACAGAATTTATAAATTCGTTGAGTTAAAGCTCTGTTTGCACACAGTCGAGTCACTTATCTTTTTGACCTTTTCACAGCAGGTGCTATGTTAGACTTTCTGTGTAATTAACTCTTCGGGCTTTTAAAGGGACGCCGGCCAACACCTTGAATCTATTAGTCGGAACATATTCCACATTTTAATAGGGCAACGCTAGTTGAGCAGGCCATTAGTTAAGTAGCAACCAGGACAACATATAATTGCGTTTCACGAGGCACAATGCTGTGAGGTTTAACTCTAGTTGTTTAATTTCTGTATTGTGTTCCATCCTCCTTGTTTGCAGTGCATAGGAGCCGATGCTCAAAGTGCTTCATAATGTTTGACTGTGACTTCATTAAGTGTAGATTAATCCACGTAAAAGTGAGAAAATGATCAAATGTGAACGCTGTAAAGTCTGCGTGCCGATGGAGGAACTGTGTGGCCGAGTATTGATCATAAAAAATTGAGTCGTTCTTAATCTCTTTTGCTGAAAACGCAAATATATTCTGATGAAGTGAAACGGCTCTCATTTGTAATTATTACTGTAACGCCGTGTTTACATCTTGACTCTATTTTATTACTTCCTACTTACTTTATATGAAAAATCAAGTTGTAAGGAGTGATATTGTTTATGTTCTTCAATAACTCCACCATTAACGGCGATGACTTTATGATTCCCATGCATATTGAAAACAAACTATTTGCTGTGTGACATCATCAGTGTGGTAGCACCCTGAAATCAAACCAAACCATCGATACAATTAAAAGGAAAATATAACGCATGTATAAGTTTTGTGTACTGCATGGTTAAGTCCCTCCCCTTTTCAGTGAACCACCATGAGGCCTTTTGTTCCGATGAACGGTGAGAGGCAAAAACTTGATTCCCATCTCAGATCCGAGTCAAGAGAGTCCGAGTTTTTCATGAAACTGCTAAAGTATAAGAGAGTACGTAAAAAGACGACATACCCAAAAGTCGAGTAAGTCACATCGTAACTCTGTCCCTGAAGTTACGATGTGTTTCGTGTCGGGAGTCGCTGGATAGAACCGACCTGACGTTCTGCATGTTTGGTGATCTGTGATGTCATTTTTTACACCACGTTGTTAGGTTCAGGAAAACTTCCCGGTTGGGGCTTTGAAAAAGTGAGTAAGCTCAGTAAAATAATTTGACAAGCTTAACCATGGTAAAAAAACATAGGCAGTACTTATGGTTTACTTTAAATTTAATATTTTAACAACAAAAATACAACATTAACCCCCCAGCGTGTCATGGTATGGTATGATCCACTTTCTCTCCCTCCCACCTGCAGCCCCATTCACCCCGTTATACCTCATTATCTTTTCATTTAAATACAATTACATTTGTAGTACTTTGTTGCTCATTATTAAAGTCAGATTTCCAGTCACAGTGATTTCCCCAAAAGTCTGATGTTCTTTATTCACAAATGTGGGAATGAAAGTCCAAAATAATGTTAAATTGGACAGAAAAGAAGAAAAAGGGGGCCATTTTTGGGATCATTGGTGTTCAGCTCCCCAGAAGCTCTGATCCTAGAATCCTAGAATAAAATTTGGTGGGACCTGGCTGATGAAAGCCTTCAGGTGTGCCATCGTTCCATTAGTATGGTGGAACATGGTTGGCTAGCTGGTGTCGGATGTGTTTATTGTACAAGACCAGAGATGTAGTCCACAAACTAAACAACAAACCTGCAACTAAACTGTGAGTTTCTGCTAAACTGACGAACACCGTGTGTGTGATCCATGCCACATAGCTGTTGACTGCCATATTATTATTCTTAGTATAGATATAAAGGTCTCATGGGGAGGACAAGGGGAGGGACCGCCCAACTACAACTAAATATGAGTCAGGATCTGGCTGCGATTACAAACCGCATTCACTTTTCTCACTTTCCCTTCCCGTCGTTCTGCTTTTCATTTTCCAAATTTCACCATCTCTTCTTGGCTCGTCCACCTGATTCATTTGTCTCTCCGACCGCGACACTCTTCCCTTCCTCCACGCCACTCTCCATCTGTTGGCCTACCTCGGCCCCCCCTCCTGTCTGCCCAGAGTCACCAGTCATCCACCAGCATGCGTTCCTTCTCTGGTCATAATGGAGATCATATGTTGAAGCCAGCGCTGAAACCCAACACGGGACGTCCACATCAAATAAAACCTGCTGTCAGCAGCGAGTCGGGCTCTGCCAAGGGGAGTGAAACCGTATCTGTGCCGGCCTCACCAACACGCAGTAAAATGGAAACCCAGAAGACCGGCACACAGACAGACCACACCTCTCTGGGAGACATTCCAGTCTCCCGCTGCAGAAACCACGTTGAGGTGCGCTCAAACCTCCGAGGTGAGGTTTCGCCGCCGCCTTTTTAAGACTTGCGGCCGTCGTGCCGTTGAAGGAAAGATGCGGTTTGTGGAACCGCATTGAGATTGAGTCATCTAAAGAACATCTCTGCAAGTTCCGTCATCTCTTTGGCATGCTCATAAGTCATCGGATGCTCCTCTTGATTTCATTACCTTCTTCTTCTTCACAGTTCACAGTCTTGTCTTTTACCAGCAAACAAACCAACGCTGGTTTTATCAAACATGCCTAACCCCAACTATCAACCTGCATTACAAAGGTGAAAGGTTCTAACCTTGACTTGGCCATCGTGGTTGACTATCAACTTCACAGAGAATCTGCACAGATCTGCAGAAAACAGGGCAGGTCGCCATGGTTACTGTCACGTATCTCGACTCCCAACTAACCTACGATAAAAGCCCTGTAACCAACCAGCAGCACAAATAAGGGCCAGGTGCAGTCTGTAGCCGCATCCACTCGCTCAACCTTGACATCCTTTACAATGTTTGGAAGGACACAGCCTCTTAAAATATACGTATATATTAATGTACGCTTCAGATGAGACAACGACCCGAAGGGTTCAAGAACGTCATTTTCGGTTGCTTGTACCCAAAGTGAGACGCTTGCGTTGAACCGTTGAGCGTCGGATCATGGGAAATCTAAAACAGCATCCTTGTATATGATTGTAATCTGTTGAAATCGGCGGCTTCCTGTGTGGCGTCACACACACACACCCACGTGTAGCGCGTGGCCCGCCGCCCCTCGTAGACGGCGACGCCGGCATCCCCATTTCTCAGCAGATATGACTGAGATTGAATTGCCCTTCCAGTCCCCATGTCGGAGCAGCGCAGATAGAGATCCAGAGTAAGAGCTGGAAGATGGATGGAGCTTTGGCGGTGATGGTACTGCTGCTGCTGGGGGTGGGGGGGTGGGGGGTGGAAGCCGGAGTGTCCTGTTGTTCGTCAAGTAGCTGAGAGATCAGATGCTATCGGGCCAGGAGGTGTCTGCTCGACTCCACAGCCCGAGCTCTGCACACAGCGGTGAGTTTACGTAAAGGATAAACAGTGACCCGGGGCCGTAATCCACTAGCGGGGCCGAGCAGGAGCTGTGTGGATTACTGGAGGCTAACTGTAGCCTCTCCACTTGTTCTACACCTCGAGAGGAGCCTAATTGAGCTAAATCTCATTATTTATGGCTGGCTATGGAGACGGTAATCAGAGTGGCTGGTGTGTCTTTAAACAGATCAGTCAGGAGCTGCGCCTGCTAATGCCGGCATGTGCGCATGTGCCCACACACACACACACACACACACACACACACAGTTTCAGTTTCCTGGTTGCTCTCATGAGAAGACTTAGCAGAGGGAGGGGAATGTTCTGTGGTCATTAGAGGCTCCAGTACACTCATCATCACTGTGTTGCACATGTGAGAGCGTTTGTGTGTGCATGCGAGGAATCCTATGAAAGCTTTTTTTTTTTTCTTTACCGTAGGGGAAAAAAAAACAGGACAAAATGACCATCACTGTCGCTTGCAAATGAGATTAATATTTTTCATAAAACAATAGCTAACGAGATATTTTCCTCTCCTTTTATTTCTTCTGATTTAATGAATGCAGCCAGAATATTCAGCGCTAGGCAGCTACCTAGACCAGCAATTTCCCGTGTTATTAAAAGGCATGGATCGTTGATATGAAGATATGAAGTTTCATTGCCGGCTGATATGAGAATTATGAATGGCGACAGGGGGCAAGAGCTGACCCCCGCGTGGAGCCAACGGCGCTGAGGGGTCTGCAGCCTCGCTGAGACAATGGGGGAAGAGAAACTCCAACAGCAGTTCATATAAATGTCACGCTTTTTCTGGACTGCTAATAAAAAATGTAAAAAAAAAAGAACAGGGCTCACAATAAAAGCTGCGTCGGACGAGCAAAGAGAAATTAAGAGAGCAAGATGGAGATGGAGACGAGGAGGAGACGTATGTTAATATATCTCAGACAAAAGGGGGATATCAGACAAAATGGCGGTGGGGAGATTTTTGCAAAGATTTTGAGGTGGTTGGGATGAGGTGATGTGGAGCAGAGTGAGAGAGAGAGAGAGAGATGGCGGTTTGGGAGTTTGGAAACCTCTCAACCATATGCATTTCTATGTCTGCAATATACATGCAAATGGCGGCATGCATGAGTGATAGAAAAGCAAGGAGACGAGATCTTGTTTTTTTTTTTTTTTTTTTCAGAGCCACATTACCCTGAACGATGCCAAGCTCCATCCCACCTCCACCCATCAACACAGAACACAGAGCAGCAGATGACACCGGACATTTAACTCTTTAATTCACCATCCTCAATCTTCCATCGCTGCAAACCCCAATCTGTATTCATGACTGTAGGTGAGGTCATGTCTTGTGGTCAAAGAGTTATTCTAACAGACAATAAGATCCTTATTTTTGGCAACATGTAGAATGTGAAAAAAGAAGAGCAATAAAAGAAGATTTAGATTTAGGGCCGGAGAGGGACAGTAAAACAAGTCAAAAAGGCAGATCTTGGTTGCCGTCGGAACGGGGGACCTGGCTTTTGGTCTTGGCAAGCAGCTCGTACTACAAAGACACGTAAAGTCCCAAAAGAAGGAGGTCTGCTTTCGGGTGCCGATCGGCGGCTGGACGGAGGGAGAACCTCGTTTTATTGGGACGCGTAAATGCTCGACATGACATTTCACTGTCCATTTCACATCAAACACAAAAGTTGGCGAGCAACAGGAGAAATCAAATATGTTTCAGCGTGCATGTGGGTGTGAGCCTGTATTTCAGTCTCTGTGGGGACCAGTATGAAGTTTAGACTCTGTGAGACATTCTTGGAGAGTGAAGCGTTTCTGGCCGCGCTACACTTCGTGGAAGGGCTTTTTTTTCCTGCAGGTTAAATTTGGTTTTGTGGTCAGATTAGAATTTGCTTCAGGTAAAGTGTTGGTGTTGGTGTTGGGGGGCGGGGCCAGCTAATGCATGATGTCATTCTGGGTCCTCGCAAGTATAGAAGTAGAAACTTGTGTGTGTGGAGCACGTCAGCACCTGTCGCCAGCACAGTGAACAGAAACCATTCGGCGATCCCTGAGCCAATGTTTTGACACAACATGATATATGCAACACATTAATCTTCACACACATAATATACCAACATGTGAGCATCTGAAGTAATAGTGATATCCAGCCTCAGCGGCTCTCGCAAGGACAACGTGTCACTCCAGACTGGAATTTCTATTGGATGGACATTCGTGGTCCCCAGAGGATCAGTCCCTCTCACCATGGGGATCCCCGACGTTAACCATGGTGCCACCGGGAGGTTGATTCTTTCAGTTTTTCTCACGAAATGTCTCAACAACTTTTGGATGCATTGCCATGAAATTCCTCTGACTCGATAGAAACGTCTCATTCCCAGGTAACAACAACGTGTTTAGGTGATTAAAACACTTTTATCAACACGATGTAATTTCTGCCGATAGTCCCCTAAATAATAAACACTTTTTTTAAGAGCTTTGCAAGTCCAGATTTTTGTTTGAAATGATTGCACGTTTAAAAAAATAAATACGACATCACTTTTACACACTTCAGAATGCATGTTTATCATGTTTTCAGAACAGATTTTATTTCTGCTATTGCATCCCACAATACAAGTCAGAGCCGGCATAATCCAAAAATGACTTCCGATAATCTGATTCACGTCCGTCTCCCGGCACCGGTCACGTTACGACAAACAAAGAATACAGAGACGCAGAAATTGACCAGGCTGGTAACACATGATGGAAACTACAGTATTAGTCATTCATTAGTCCTGTTTGGGACTACAGTGCTATCTGTTGAAGCGCTATCTGTTGAAGCCATGTAATTAATTTTTATCATTTAGTTTTATCATGTATTGTGAATCGTTGCGACAAACCTAATAATAAATCACATCGGATTCCTTGTTTAACGTTTCTGTGTGTAAATATTATCGGATGACAGATTCTAAAAGACATAAAAACAAGTTATCTTTGCTTCGTTACGTTCAATAAACGTACATAAAAATTAAACTGCATACATCATCATCATTTTGTCATTCTACCTTTTGAAGTGTAATTTTCATTATAGACCAACTAGAAAAATAGAGGGAAACATTTTTATTTCTTTCTTCTTTAACTCAAATATAATGTAAATACATTTGGCATTCATGTAAGTTTTATCATCACACACACACACACACACACACACACACACACACACACACACACACAACTTACACATATACACCCACACACAAGTAGATTGTGGAAAAGCAGCATTTGTTGGCATGGCAACATACAGCACAACCTGGACTGTGAGGGTGTAAACGTGGTGTGGCGTTGGTGTGTGTGTGTGTGTGTGTGTGTGTGTGTGTGTGAGCTTCAACAGTTCTACCGATTGTATCTCTGAACGAGCAACGGATTTTTCTTTTCTATAAATGTGTGGTCATGTGTGTGTACTGATTTACTGCCGTCTGCATGTCTACATACAGTAGTGTAGCAGCCATGGGAGAGATTTATCGTTTTTCTTTGTGTGTGTGTGTGTGTGTGTGTGTGTGTGTGTGTGTGTGTGTGTGTGTGTGTGTGTGTGTGTGTGTGTGTGTGTGTGTGTGTGTGTGTGTGTGCGTGCACGCAGGTCATTGTGAGAGGAGCTGGCAGCAGCCTCCTCTCTCTCCTCTTCCCTCCTGCAGTAATCAGTAAGAGTGGAGGCCCGGCCTCCTCTACCTCTCCCTGCCTGTGGTTTGTTCACATACCGTCCCAGCCGAGCGGGTAGGAATGTGTGTGTGTGTGTGTGTGTGTGTGTGTGTGTAAAGCATTGCTATGTGTTCTCTTGTGTCATACCGATGTAATGTGTGCATCAGTGTGTGTGTGTGTGTGTGTGTGTGTGAGTAGGGGGTGGGGGTTGAAGAGGCCCAGTAAGGGAGAAGACAGAAAACCTGAAGGTAGTTAGTTGGCCTTTTCCCTGCAGGAAACAGCACACGATACACACGAATCCAAACCAGCCTGTTGTGAAGCGCACGCTCGTCACATGAAAATGATAAACATTTATAAAACCGTAGCGAAGGTAGCCGGCTGAATGTCAGCCGAGGGAAAGGTTAATATTCTAATTGGAGGGAAAAGAATTACAGATCTGAATTTTCCATCAGGTTGTGCAGGCTTCCTGTGCAGCATGTCGGGCTGTTGTGTTAGAAGAAAACCAGCTGGAGAAGTGTTGTCTGTTTCTGGATTTGTTGGCCAGAAAGTGAAGCAGCGCTGGTCTGGAGTCAGATGTGGACAGACATTAGAACACTCTTTCTGCTTCTTTTTCTCTTCCTCCCAGACAGTCTGAGGACTGAGGCTGCTACACACACTTGAAACACGCAAACATGACATTCATAATTCTACACACACACACACTATCAACTTCATTAATGAAATAATGCGGCTCCGAACAAGGCTCGTATTCCGCCGGCTTGGCACGATCCCTCGGCTGATAGAATCACGACGTGATGAGAGGTTGTGATGACACACGGGACGGGGAACATTTGGTGCCTCTCCAAACGATGTCACTGTTACGATAACCCACTCAACGCTATGATGAGTCTGCAGTCAGGGCAAAGAACGATGCCGAGCAGGTTCCAGTAGCATCCATTCTGTTCTGTTGTACGTATTCATCCAGCTATGACGCCCTTACATGAAAACATGGGGCTCAACTTGTGAGTTTAAGGTTTTTCGGTTAAAAATGTTTTATTCTTCTTTCTTGTAATAAAATCTAATGTCTTAGCATTAAAGGTGCGTTCAAGCGGAGAAGAGAATTTTCACCACTGTTATTTATTCGCTTCACGAGACGCGCTGCAGAGGATGTTTCATCAATCATGGCGTTCATGACATCATCAGGTGCTCGTGAATTTAATTGAGGTTGTTCACCGTAAATAGCAAGCCACACTTCGGCTGGTTTACTACAGTATGAAGCTGAAATAAACAATCTAATTGTGAATTAATTGCAATAAACAGATAAAAAGGATGCTGAAACAACTACATAATGAGGACAATTTGTAAAAAGTCTGAAGTCGTGGTTCGTGAGGCCTGTCGGCATGACGATAAGCAGATAACGTTTAAAATGCTTGTTTTCTGGATGGAGTTCGGATCGATCGGAGGCCAGCTATGCTAACACTGTAGCTGCTCCATCAACACATAAAATAACTTCATCTAGACATGAATACGTCGGCGACCTTGATGGACTGCAGACAGTCTGGTTTAGACACAGTGTCTGAGGTTCTATTGTAGAGGAAATAAAGAATACGTTCTGATCTCTTCTCATGCATCACGTATGTACATACATGCCAACACGCCATCAACATGTACTTAATGAGTGATCACAAACAAACCTGCACGCCGTCCCCGTGATGGGATAAATCACAGTAGACTGTTATTAAAGAGAGGCTGTTATTAAATTGTCAGTGGACAAACTCCCGCCACATTCTCGTAGCTGAGAGAGAGAGAGAGTCGTTCGTAGCAACAGTGTTTAGGTCGGATTCTCAGATTAGCATATCGGATGAGGGAAAGACAAAGGAAGCAGGCAGCGGATAGACGGGCTAAAATCTGTTATACAAGAAGTCGTGTTGCCTAAACATAACAAAGTGGTAGTTTTGTGGCCTGTAACTAACCTGTTTCAGATTGTATTTTACGTTTTCAAGTATTAATTTCATCCATTGTTCCTTTCCCGTATTAAACTAATCATAAACATCGACTTAAACATCAGTCCTAAGTGTCGTTAGCTCATGTGATGGACGATGGAGTTTTGTTTCCTGTGTAAGTTTTCTTTGAAAAGACGCTACGCATGTAATGGCTTGAGACGGACACTAGAGGGTCATCGTTAGTTGCTATGGGCAGCTGAACAAATCATTTATACCTTTTTTTTTTTTTTTTAGCCCAGACCATAATATATTCCTAAACGAGTAGTTTGTATCCTAACCCCATCGTGTGATGCCTACAGCTTCCGACCAATCGTGGCAATTTTCCTTGTTTTGTTGTCAAAGAACACGTTCGACTGGAACCAAACTTATCTGATCTGATCTTATCTTACCAACTCAGAAAAGCAATTTAGCGTCTAATAAAGGAAAACATGGGGAATATTTCCCTCCATGGCATCCCTTTCACATCTGGACACATGTCATGGAAACTTACCTGGACACCTTTCTGTTGTTTGTGCTTCACATGTTAATGATTAGAGGCCTTCAGGTGTCCCACCCCCCCTCCCCCAGTCTTTGAGCTCATCCTAAGCCCCCGCCCAGCCCTAAATCCAGCTTGCATCTCTGTGATGGAAAAAAAAGGAAATCACAGTCATAAACACACCAGATTAGGTCAGAGTTGGTTTCATTACCACTCTGTGACCTCTTTTTCTCTTTCTGTCTCTCACTCTCTTTTTTTTTGCACTTTCATGTCCTCCTTCCTTCCTTCCTGCGTCCTCCTCCTCCTCCTCCTCTTCCTCCTCCTCCTCATCTCCCTGTCTGCAGACCAATCTGTCCTCTATTTGGCTTCGCTCTCTTTTCCAATCTTCCCTATCCCCCCGCTCTCTTTTCGTAGGCTCTATCTTCACACTCTCTCGCCCACTTTATAAGGTCCTGCTGTACCTCCAAACTTCACACGTCACTCCTTGTATTTCCCTTATTTTCCTTTTTCCTGTCTTTTCTCTCATCAATGCACTGGCATAGACATTATTTTCCTTTTTTTTAGTCACCAACTCTCAGCTGCAAAAGAGACATTTCATAACCGCATCTTTAGTTTACTTCCAACGAGTTCAGTAAAGGCTGGATTTAAATAGCATTGAGTTGCTATGTAAGTCGTGGGTTTACATGTTTGTTGCAATTTCAAAAACTACAACAATAAAACATAAGAATAATTTCAGCAGTCCCAAAGACGGCCTAACGGAGTCTGACCTTTGCCACGTCTGTCGCCTAGCGACCAGCTACGACTGGCAGGAACGAGCACAGAAGAGGCTAACTAAGGTTACTGTATGTGATGAAAATGGAGTCAAAGGTCAAGTCTCAAACACCTGCATCTCCCACGCCGTATCCCCCCCGCATTGCTTGTTGATTCAAATCCATCGTCACCGGCACGCAATGCATCTTGGGGTTTTGTGATTTGTTGTTCTTTCTCTTCACGTAGCTCTATACATACTGTTTTCTAACTTTACATACTGAGCTGGATCGAACACGGAGCAAATTAACACTAATTAATGACAACAGAAGATATAGAAATATTCCAAACTAATGCCGAACTAAAGATGTAATTCCAGGCTCACATGTTGTTCAGAACGAACCAGATCAACTCTTATTCCCGCTGAGTTTCACTGAGAGCCAAAACCACAGGACTAAACCCTACAGTGCAGTCTAAGCTTGGATAAGACGGGTCAACTAATCTCTATCGGGGCCAAAGGACTCTCAAAAGACCACGTTTGATATCTTTATATATCGGAATTCTGTATCTTCTATAGCATGTAAAGTAGAGAGAAATATGTACGCAATATGAGGTGTATATATTAAATATTATCATGAGCATATGTGGAATTTCACAATCTGGACCATCTGCACAAAAGCATATTGCATCATACATATCGACTAGCTGTGCTGGCATATAGCCAAACCAAGACCAGTGCATTGGGTAAGTCTCCTGTGTGTGTGTGTGTGTGTGTGTGTGTGTGTGTGTGTGTGTGTGTTTTAGGAATAGATTTTAATGAATGCAATGCCATCGAATGCAACTACTAATCTCAGCTCAGGAGTGGAGAGCTAACAGCGCAGCTGCCGTTCACGTTTGTGGCCAAATATTCTGTGATCTGTTGTGATAATTTAATTAGTCAAGAAAGAACGCGATTAATCAAATCAATTAGATTGCAATACGAAACATAAATCATGTTTTCCCTCGCTCATTATCAACCTCGGGGTGGACGCGTGTGTGTGTGTGTGTGTGTGTGTGTGTGTGGTAATGTGTCAGCAGTGAGAAAATGTGGGTCTATCCTTTAGCAGCAACCATTTTATCTACAGAGGGTATCCGTGTGTGTGTGTGTGCATGTGTGTGTGTGTGTGTGTGTGTGTGTGCGTGTGTGTGTGTGCGTGTGTGTGTGCAGCTAGTGTACACCAGAGAGTAGCTGGAGAGGAGAAAGAGAGGGATAAGCATTTGCAGGCTGCAATTATGGGTAATTTTTCAACAGCAGCAAAATTAAAGCCCCCCCCCCCCCCTCAACAAAAAACAAAAAAAAACAAAGAGGGCAAATTTACTCCCTGGACGAGCCTGTCACTGAGAGAGAGAGAGAGAGAGAGAGAGAGAGAGAGAGAGAGAGAGAGAGAGAGAGAGAGAGAGAGAGAGAGAGAGAGAGAGAGAGAGAGAGAGAGAGAGAGAGAGAGAGGACTGTTCTACATACAAAGCTTCGGCAGCATAATACAAATATTGACGGGTTGTTGTCACGTTGCCGGTTCGGTTCACGCAGGGACTCGGGAAGCAAACGTCTCCTTTGGACCCTGACCAGGAGGAGCCTCACTTGGTTGCTATGGCACCACATTAATCTCACCACACACGTCCCTTTATATGTTGAGGCCATATTCAGATTAGACCTGCAGTGGTGTGTTACACTAGATTTCTGTTGGTTTTGCCTTTGCCCTCCAAGCTTTTCTGACACGTTTTAAAGCTACATCATTAGCGTTGCTTTGGCTATTTGGTTGGTTACAGAAACATCTGTATAGCTTCTCACACCCAATATTTACAATTGTTATGATTTAAAGGTTGAGTATGTGATTCTATTCACTAACACTTTCTGTTATATTACTTTAAATCCTCGTAACATACTGATAGCCATCAGTAAATGAAATGCTCTGACATTAAACATGTTTTGAAACGTCATCTGTGGCCGTGGCAGGACTGTATAATCCCCGTCCAATCAAAAGGGTCAGGCCGGGGAAAATAATTGGACGGCCTGCCTGTCTGTCAATGCTTACTTCCTGATTCTGCTTTTGAAGAGAGGTCTGAACAAAGGGGACTTTTTCAGTTTGGCGATGCGTTCAAATTCTCTGTGGTTTTTCCAAATGACCTATTCTGCCTTTAAGTAATTATGACTGAATCAAAGGAGGACGTCAGGTATAGAATCATAATCATAGAGCTACAAACAAAGGACTTTCACCGGGGAGACCTGTGTTCGTGTCACTTACCAAAAGTCACAACGTTATGTTTGACAACCTAACATGAAAGAACCTGGGACTTTTTCCTCAGCGTCAGGAAGTGGTTTTGTTGCATAAACATAACCTTGACTTTTCACAACGTGTTTAAAACTGCGGCCACTTCATTTCGCATGACTAATATGGCTTTTTAAGATATTTGACATAGTGGCCAAACCATGGAATTACAGCTTCTGTGTCCATCACATTATGCCATTAAGCCACACTTTTCCTCAGTCTTGCATCAGTAAAGAGACGTCTGTAACTCACGGCTGAATCCATTTATACCTCCAGCAGGTATCGAGCAGCACTCAGTCTGTTCTCTCTTTAGCTATTAAAAGTTTGACTTTCTTCACCGGCGAGGCGGTGACTTTGCCTGTCTGCTGCTCGGAGCTTGGCGAGAAGCATACCGTTTTTTTTTTTTCTTGTTTTTTTTTGCTGTGGTTGAAAATGAAGTTAATTAGACCACAATTTGCGTGCCTGAAAACCAAACTCATTAGCAAAGCAATGAGGTAGAATAGGCTGAACAGTAGACTGCAGAGTCAGGGGGATAATTCTCTGTGGGTTCGTCACCAACTGCGACAAATTCACAGTTTTGGCTTTGTTTTGACTCACTGTTAGATTATATACAACATTGATTAGCGGAGCCTTATCGGTTTGGCTTGTAGGGTGTTCAAGACAGCGAAACAAAAGGCAAACAAATATGCTATGAAAGTGAATATTTCGTCTTCCAAAATGTGGATGAATTCAGGCTTCAAGTTCTCACCAGCCAGCTCTCAGAAAGAGGAGTAATGGAGAGTGAAGTTGGGTAGGTGTGACTCATCCTGTTCTGAGAATCACCAGAGCTGCAATTATAAGCTGGTATGCATATCAATGAGAACTGAGCTGCCATGACAACTCCCAGTGATCTGAATGTTTCTCACAACATGCATACCTTTTTATATTTTTAGTTTATTTAGGTTTCATTCTTTATCGGCGGGCACTCACATCAGCATTTTGGATACGGAGCAGAGTGAAGTGTTGGCGGTGTTTTCCCTTTTTTAATGCTCTCTGAGTCTCCCACAGCGAGGTGATAGCAGAGAGCGGCCGCCGTGGTGGATAGAGGTTAATTAACTAAACCTCACGGTGTCACCGCACATCTCCTCTCCTTTCCTTTCCCCTCCTTTCCTCTCCTCTCGTGCCCACGGCCACTTATACAGTTGATGTTGTTTCCAATGACACCAGAGCGGCCATCATTAAAAGCCAGCCAGCATACAGCCTTTAGCGCAGTAATCCCATCAAAAGGAAACAGGGTAACAACCTCTGTCTAATCCCTCATTAGCCTAGCTCCTCCCCTCACATCCTAACAGCCCCCCCTCCACCTCCCCCACCAAAGCAACAGTAATTAGCTTAGCACTAACGAGTCGCCAGAGGTAGCAATAGTTCATCTCAGCTGCTAGGACTCGTGTTGAAGTTCAGAAACGCTGCTGGAACAACGGGCACACGTCTACGTCTATTATCAGTATCACAAACTCCCCGACCGGTCCCATTCATGACGACTGTAACTGATTATCGTTTCAATTTCAGGGATCATTTTGGCAATCAAAAAATGTCGCTCTGTTATGAATCCATCTCAAATCAAGGCTGAGTTATTTAAAACGAGGAAATCTGTCAAAGGATCCCGCAGAACGTGTTGATGAGAAACGATAATGTGTTTTTATTCTAATGACCATTAAAAGGAAACACTGAAAGGAGTTCATTTGTTTGACTGATTTTCATAAGTGAGACATGTTGTCATGCCGATGCAGGAGGGAGCAATAATCAATTGTTTCATGATTGTTTTTGAAAACACGTGTCATAGTATGTTAATTTTCAGCCATGCTAGCATCAATGAGACGGATTACTGTGAACTTGGTTCGTACATTCATGGTGCCCAGAGGATGAACGCTGCTGGCTTTGGTGAGCCACTGACTTTTTTCTCCAGTGCCATCCTTTAAGTTAGCAAATGCTTTGTTAATGACGAAACACCTGCAAAACTAGCATGCTAGGTTAGCATGCTAACAACTGTGATGGTGAGCATTATTCCTGTTAAACCATAACGTGTAACCATGGTGACAATTAGCAAGTCCTGCCGCCACAAAAAGGAGTCTGATTGGATAAAATCTACCAGAAAAATTAACCTTAGCTGCGTTTCAATAACGGTTTGAGTCGCCCTCGCTCACTTGCCCTAAGCACTTGCCCTCAAGGGAATCCCCGCCGCCATCTTAAGGGCTGTTCCAATTCCCTGAACAGCTGAAGTGAACTCCGTGAGATCGACCCTTGAGGGCTGAGTGATCGAGTGAACAACGATAGTCACTTCAGAGCTGTATATCACCCACAATGCATTGCAGTGGTGCACGAAAAATATGTCCATGTGGTGGCGATAATGAACCTCAAACACCATTGTCTGCTGTCTATTCACCACCAAGGAAGAAGAAGAAAGAAGAATATGAAATACATTTAATTAGTTTTCTTAAATTGTGCAGTTAGACTGTCTGTTGCAGAGTTATGGCAGAGCCCACCGTTTACAAGTGTAAGTATATAAGCCAACGTATCGCCATCAAGCGCAGAATACGTCTTCGTCTCAATGAAATGAGTCTCCGCATATTCTGTGTAATTTGGAATAGGCAGTATAGCGCTACTCCAACAACGTGTAGTTGATCCATGATTATCTGGGCTGTTAGTGAATGAGGGCAGGTGTGTTCCATTTACCCCTTTCACTCCCCCTCCGCCCTCTTTCCCTCCGCCCTCCAAGTGGCCTCCGTGTGACGTCATAGCAAGGGCTGAGGGCAAGTGAGCGAGGGCGACTCAAACCGTTATTGAAACGCAGCTCTTGTTCTGTCCCCTTAAAGGAATTACTTTCCTTAAATGTGTTTTTGGGCCACCTGCTGGCAGTATTTTGTATAACATGAGTGTATGCCTTTGAGAAATCGGGGACCTTTTTACCATGTCAGGAGGTCATTTGTGAGCAGGACACCCTGGTTTTTTTTTTGTCTTCGTTACCAAGTTTGATGTGCAGTGTGTTACCTTATGGCTTTTACGCTAGCTACGCTAGCTTACGTGTTAGCTACGCTAGGTTACGTGTTAGCTACAGTGGTACTGCAGCATTGTAGCATTGAAGAATGTGTAGTAATATTTTCTGTGTTTACCGTAGACGGTTATCATTGTATGGTGTTTGTGACTCTATGAATTTTAAGTAACTTTGGTCATTCTGTTTCGTTTCTCAGTTCCTTCCTCCATCAATAATCTGATTTATGACGCTCCTAGTCTCCAGTGCTTGATGGGGGAAGGTGTTCAGCTGCTGGTCAGATTGCACAGGGTTACGTTCATGCAGGACAAGACAAACCTACTCCAGGAAACACGAGTTTAAAGTGTCAATCGCTAGTTTACCGTCTTCATTCGACACGACGTTCTGGTCTGAGAGTTTGACGTGTTTTCGTCTTCAAACTTCAACCCTTTCACTGTGTGTTAATGGAGGTAATGCGTTCATATTAACCCCTGGTTCTTTTGTTGGAAGCCCAAGGATAAACCAGAGAACTCCTCGGTTCACAGATATAGTATTTATTCAGGTCACAGGTAAGGTATGGCAGCGTTGGGCTCAGAATGAATAAGCTCCAGGATCTCAGTCAGAACGATCCCCATTTCTGGCTGCTGGTCACATTTTATCTTCTTGGGCTGGGTCTGATCGTACAGAGGTCGGACTTTCACGCAACCGAGTCTTACTGGTCAGTTATCTCTGAAGTGAACAGAACAGAAATGTTCTGACACATGTATGGGTTTTGTCTTTCAGCGTGTAGCGTTCTAGCAATCCTAACTAACAGATCAAAGAGGGCCTTGAAGATTCAACGGGTTCCTGCTTATCAGGTTAACTGTCACACTGCTCTAATGAGCACAACCAGTGATTTATAGGAGTTCAGAGAAAACGTACAGTGAATAAAGGAAAAGCCGATTCTAACATTCGGTTGTACTTAGCTCCACCCTCTTGTGTGTTTGTGTGTAAATAGACGTGATCAAGGTGCAAGTTGGACCACACCCGTCTTGGAGCTTAATTCGGATCTCGACACCTGTAAGAGTCTGCGACGCTACAAGGACACACTGTTCGGTTGGGCTGTTTCACACACAGATAGCACACTCGGAGCGTAGACGGTCGCCCACGCAGTCGGGAGGAACAGGTCGGACTCGTAGCGCGTCCACGTTGATGTTAACTAAGTGACTTACGAACTGACAGGCTACATTTAAGTGTTACTCAAAAAGTGTGTTTCTGTGTCAACATACAAGGAGAGGGGCTGGTCGAGTGACACTCAGGATTTACTGTCACAGAAACACAACTCGTCAAGAAATGAGTTCATGTAAAGGGAAGACGGTTTTAATGGCAGAGATTCATAACACGGAAAATTAACAAAGCTCTGTGTGTCCATGAAAACCAAGACTGATTTATGTGCATATTCTCCCAAAGATTTCAAAATTATAAATCTATTTATTACAGAAATGCATGTTTAAAAATGTGAACCTTAATGAGCTGAACTGTATCCTCTGAATGACTTTTATTATTTTATAAAACAGTAAAAAATAACAGAGTTAATGCTCTACTTCCAGAAGTGAAGGAAGAGATCCACCAATCTGACTTTTTCCTTCTGATACAGATTCCTGGGTTATGATGCAGAGTGCTGATCCGATACCAGCGTTTAATTAGAATGATAAATATGGTCAGAAATTCCAAGATGGCGACGGCCAAAATGCCAAACTTGAGGCTTCAAACCCAAAGTCTACAGACCAACGTGTGACATCACGATGATGAAATCAGACTAATATCAGTGCCAGTGCATCTCTAATGTATGTTTGTATTCATGTATGAAACCAGGTTAACACTGTAATGTACAAAACATTTACAAAAAGTCTATTTTAGGGGAGAAACCTTTTCCAGTATCATTGAATGCAATATTATTTAGATTTAAAGTGTTTTTTTTTTTTAACTTTCTATCAGGATTTACCTGCTTTGATGTTCTGCTTCCTTGTTTTTCATGAAGTGAAGTTTATTGAGTGTCTGTAACTGGTATTTCTTCTTGAGTTAAATGGAAACCAGTGAACGGAATAATAAAGATTTTGCCCGGTAAAACTTACTGTTTTGAACAAGAACGGTCTCCAAATTCTTACAGGGTTTTGTAGCAGAAAACGTCTGTAATGAGTTTAAAGTTGAGTTTGATTGCTTCACATGCGTGAAACTGGGCTTGTTTGAAACCTGTATTTGTGATGACTCACAGGCTCCGTTGTATTATTGTGTTGAGTAAAGTGCAACCATATTCTTAAGGAGAGTCACCTCAGGCAAACGTCGTTTTTTTCATGCACTGGTCGATTTTGAGAGTTTGAGGTGTTTTGCTTCCATGGCAACAAAGATAACATCCAAAATCCACACTAAGGTGGAAGGTTTATTTCACTTTGACTTTCCATAGTTTTTATCTTAAATTCACTAAAAGTGAGCATTGGATAAATCCTCATTTCTATATTTAAATGCAACATTTCAGGAAAACGAGTAATTGTCTGAATGTAATTAATCAGCTGGAGGAGTCTGCAGTGTCTTTTTAATGATTAAATAAAATGTCCCAAATCAACCCCTGGTAAATAATATGTTACTCTAACTATAACTTTCAACATGGCTTCATCCAGTTTTTAGATTTCTGTTCTGGAAATGTTTGCAATTTACCATATATTCAATATGATAATGCCTCGTTTGCATATTTAAGAAATAACATTTCAGAGAGCCTTTTGTCTTAAATTAAGTAATCGACTGGGGAAGTTTCAATTGTAGTGCAGTTTGCATTTAGAAGATATGGCTTCAAAACAGGTGATTTGCATAATTCAGACATTTTAAAATCACATTGGAAACACCAAATAGCCACTGCAGTCCTTTTAGCCCCCCCTTGTTTTGCAGCATTTATTGTCCCGACAGATAAAATTACATGTGAGCAGGGAAGCAAAATCTCATCAGAATTGGTCACTGGAGACACATTTGAGATGCACTCTGCAGGCCGTCTGAAATGGATCTGGACACAATCTAGATACATCTGGATAGAAGCTATTAGGTCTGAGCGGGGTCTTTGTTCAGCCGGCTGCTGGTTATCACTGTTAATGCTAAAGACGCCCTTCTTCCATCGACGTCGCCGGGACACAAACACAACTTCCCCGACAGACCTGAGCAGAACCTGAAATCTTTCATGATCGCTAGAACATCCAAAACTAACTTCAGAAATATTTATTATTTACATGTTTAACACGGTCGGCACTTATGTCACCATGACATCCCCAAAACACACTTATGGACCTCAGGAATATTTGGCTCAGTAATAATGCATCATCATTACATTCTAAAATGTTTGGACAATCAACAGTTACAATTAACCAACAAATTGTCTTAAAATATTTAAAAAATCCTAATTTGTGTCTTGAATGAAAATATGAATAGATTTGAAAAAACGAACATGGAACTGTGGTTTCTCCTCATTACTGTTTTGTCATTTTGTCGGATTGATTTTCTTTTTAAAATACAGTTTACAGCCTTTTTTCTCATGGTCCTCCCGAGTGTTCAGCAAACCTTTCTTTAAATTTGCTTCTTTGTTTGTTTTCAATTTTCTAACACCTTTAGCCCGAGGACACAATAAAGGCGTTGTCTTTTGAAAAGAGAGAGCGGGAAGGTCATGAGGAGAAAGTGTCACACAACTAGAAATACGCTTTTCATCGTGGATTTCAGCTTTCTATTTGTAAAACACATACATACCGAGGTGTTTTTTAAGGCAAGCCAAGGCCGTAACAAATCCCATATTTAACCAATGAACAACGTCTTAAGGTTCTAATTTAATTTCCAGATATTTGCAGTTTTTTGACTTGTACTGTGAACATTAACCGGTTAAGCGTCACGTAGACAGCGTGGATAAACCCGACCTTTTATCCCACCGTGATTTACCGCCTCGCTAACATACAGTAGGAGGATCACGTCGCTGTGTCCTGATAAATCTTTCTCCTTCCTTTCTTCCTCTCCCCGTTCTGTCTCTTTCACTCTGTCAGGTCTGAACCTGGCTGATCTGCTAACATCACAGTAGGAGCGATCACGAGGCTGTGTCCTCGGATAAAGGTGATCTCACTTCCGTCTCTCCCTCCGTACTCCGTTCTGTCTCTTTCACTCTGTCAGGTCTGAACCTGGCTGATCTGTTCAATCACCTCAGGTCCGCCGATCGCTGGACCCTCGTGACATTAAAGTGAAAACACTCCGAAATCTCTCTCCTCCGTACTCCGTTCGTGAAAAGTGCTCCTCTGTTGATAAATCGCTCCTCGGTTCCTGCCATTCCGCTGACACTCCCATATTCGTGATTTCAGTAAAGGAAAACACTTCTTTCTACAATGCCTACTTAACCAGACTGTGCGTGAAAAGTGTGGTTTGTGAGGGACTTTTCTGTAACTGATTCGTAGACACTCATATTGATTTCAGTTTGACAGTAACACTTGAGAAGCTGTAGAGCGCTAACAGGCACACGCTCTGTCTGCCGCCGGTGTCTTGTTTGCAACCAGAGACTGACATCACGTTATCGGTTTCCAAACTTTATTACACACGAAGAGTTTGACAGCCAATATAGTGGCGGAGAGGTGAGGATGAGCCGAGAATGAAACCCCCTGATGAGCAAAGATGAAGAGCTCCGTATTATCCGCGCCTCCATCCAGATTCGGATCTTGATTTGGACAAAAAATAAATTGTTCCCCCCCAAAAATATGGTAAACAATTACCCTATGTTCCCTATTGTTTCAGCCAGTGACCCGTGAAGGCTGAGAAGTGACTGATGTCTGATTGTATTGTGTCGTGGCCCCCTCATCTCCATTCAGTGTGGCCGAGGAAATGTAGGGGAACTGGGCAATTATTTCTGATTTATCTACTTGGACAAATCCTGGCATATAATTGAGCAGGGCTCCGGAGTCTCGTTGAGGTTTGTGTCCTCATTATCGATACTCTCCATACTGTTGGATTACTTCAAGCTTTGCCAAGATGCTTGTTTCTTGGGGTCCTTGGTGCATGACTGATTCTTAAGAAGCATGACTTTTCAGTCATGTAAATGAGTTCATGCGTGAGTAAGTCGTTAAAAGAAGGCTGGCCTGATTTGGTCTTTGGTAGATCGGCTATGACGATGGGATCAATCCGTGTATTTGTTGGGGAAGGGAAATGTCTGAGTATCGTCTGAAGCCCTTTTTGGGCCGATGATTGACTCGTCACAAAGAGGGTAGAAGGTACGAAGTGTTTTAATTGGTTGGTGAAGTAAGAAATCATGCTGCTGGGTCAGAGGTCAGCCACTGTTTGAAACAAATGTATTCCTATCTAAATAACCTTAAATAACCTTACATTACATAACGTGCATACATAGAAAACACATAAAAGAACAATTAAACATATAACTTCCCTCATCATCAGCCACTTTGGACCAGCGTTTAACAAGGTGCCGTTATTCATCACTCAACTTGTAAAATGTGAACTTTTATTGTTGTAAAACTTGATCCGATGCCACATGAAGCAACGCTTAACTACCAGAATTAAACACGAATTCATCACTCAGAATCCAGTTCCTTGTGTTGCATCCTGCATTGGTTTGTCTTCAGGCTCCCTTTTTTTTTAATCATAACTACGTGTAAAATAAACACCTAGTATAGTTGCGCGTGCAGCACAATAAAACTGCTAATGCTATAAAATATTGTGTGTCAATGTTTTGGCAGTTAGTTTTACAGAAGATGATTTGAGTTGAGCAAGAACAAACATCAATCAAACACTTGGGAAGGCTACAGACAGTTTACAAGAGGTTTTACAGCCGACGACAAACTGTTCTTCCAACAACATATTTCTTTTATTTTTCTTGGCTGCTAGCCTCGGCGCTACTCGGCCAACGATGGGCATTCTTCAGGGTGTGGCCACGTTGTGATTGAACGGAGCGTTTCTTCGGTGTCCTCCATGTTTTCATCTTCAAGCTAGTAATTGAAGCCACATGTATTTATATTCAGCATTTGGTTGGACTTGGTTCCACCTCTTTGTGCTGCTTCTGCTTCCAAAAAACAAGATGGCAACACTCAAAACACCATTGTGTCAAAATCGGATTCCAAACAGCATCTCATCAGGTTTTGCCTACATTTACTTACCGTACCTGAAGGAACACCTTGTGCTGAAGATGCTTACCATGAATGTCTTGGTGTTTATATATATTTGAATCTTCCTCCGTCCTGCTACTCCTCTGCTCCACCCAACCCCCCCCAAGCGGTGAATTGACACCGCTCGACACAAAGAGCATGTGTCATATTCTTGCACATGGAATGGCCCATTCAATTAACTCCCAGCCAGCCAGTGAGACAGGCAGCCAGGGAGGAAAGCATTCTTCAGGAGCGGGCCGTGTCTTTCCTGCCAATCACTGGCGTACGTATCTTGTAGCTCCGACTGCGCCGCCCTCCTAGAAAAACGCTGGGGCTCGGATACGGCTCTTAGCTCAAACTAAATCCTCATTAGTCATGCCAAACTGACATTCATACATACAAACTCTGGTCCAAACCACCAATCCAGACACCAGAATGAAATGCTGGCGTTGTTTGTTTCAGCAAACCATGGATACGTTGGGGAATCTTGGCGTTTCTAGACCAAAATATGTTTAATATCAAAATGTTTTTGTATTTATATGTCAGCGTTACAGTATTTTAACTGCCCGTGGTTAAATAAGTTACTTTTAAGGAACATCCATTGATCCACCTACTCCGACCTCCTGCATACTTGGACTTATGTAGACTTAATACTGATACGTCAAATAGAAATAAAATTCAGGGGGAAAAACATTCCCTCGAAATGTAATTGACAGCAAAGTTTCCTTGTTTAGGAATGTAATGACATAAGTACTAGCAGACTAGAAGCAAACATCTGTGGAGTTACTTGCTGAGAGGTGTGCCACACTATGAACCCCACCACTGCATGGGCCCCTGCTACAATGTACACAGAGTTAATAAAGTCCAATTTATAAACCTTTTGACCAATAAAATAAAAGTGAGCATCATCTGCATAGAGTGAAACTTAAATCCAGTTGATCTTTCAAGCCTTTATTCACAGTTCCAAAGGAAAGAGGAGTCACATTATTAAACATTCATCAAAATAACCCTCCATCAGGCCCTCTGTGTGCCCTGACACACCAAGTCCAACACAGTGAATTACTGCGTTGAACTCTGACCTCAGATCTTCTTTGAAAGTTACACTTAAACACATTGTAATGGCTACAGCACGATGTCCCTGATGTTCTGCTCCAGTGCGACAAGAAGCAAAAAAAAGTGGATGAAATGTTGTGAATCCCCGTTTAGTGTTGTCACCTAATATTAGGTACGTAAATGTTTGTTAAATATAGAACTTAATAGATAAAAGAATCCCAACAATCTGAACCAAATGGTGGCAGTCATACCAGATACAGTTTGCCAACTGAAAACTAAAGAAAAAGGGTATTTTGTACATTTTCCTATTGTTTTTCACTCATCTTATGTCTCATAGCAAAAGATCATTTCCGATGTGATGTGTTTCCATTTTTTCATCGTTAAGGGTCCAGTCTGCTGGAACAGAACTGCCTGTCAGATGGTCCAACACCCCCACATTTATACATGTGTCCTCCCCTTCCGCTCTATGCCGGCCGGCTTTTAACCCCACCTTCTTGTGTGGCTGTTCAGAACAACCATAAACACTTCTGCCTTCTGACGCGGGTTGAGTGACGTTGCCGTATGAACCGGTTTCTTTTCAAGCAGCAACGGGGCTACGTGTAGATGCTTGCCTTGGTGGCATAATAGGCTGTCTTTATGTGACAAGTCTATAAAAATAGGTTTTAAGAGGTGATTTAAAAGGTGAGACTGACTGTGCCAGTAAGTCCTCCTGGCAGGTCAACACCAAAGTCTGGGTGCACCAGAAAAAAAAAAAAAGAAGAATCGGTTACCTTAACCCTTCTGGGGCCTTTCTGGGGCCGTGCTCATAACAAGGTGAACAGTCTGCAGCAAAGCTTGGACTTCAAAAGTTATCAGTAAAAACAATTTTACTGCACTTTTGCAACAAGTCAGAGACACGTCTGGTTGATGTTAGGAGGAGATAAGAATAGCTTCATACATAACACATTACTCCTACATTTCTGGTGGGTCGCTGCATTTCTGGGAGTCGGACGAACGTCGAGTTCGCTGTGAAAGTAAAAAATTAGAATCGGTCCATTTGCATCATTCAGACGGTGAATGATCAATAGATTCGAGGCTTGTGGAGCACACTATTAATAAACAAGGTTCTTACAGTCCTCTGACTCACTGGTGCCTCTAGTTAAAGCCTTTCAGTCCCACGCCATAAGTGACCAGTGTCCATTGTGCTGCTTAATCATCGGTGTGCTGGAGGAGCTGCAAGGTGCCATGACACACAATAATACCCAGACACTCAAACACAAGTATAGGCGCTATATATATATATATTATATATATATATATATATTAAATATATGCAGAGAATCTGTTATATTTAAGTCTGGATTCTGCGTCACGGTTGCGGGGGCAGTTTACAGAGGGTGTGTGTGTGTGTGTGTGTGTGTGTGTGTGTGCTTGTATATGCATTTGTAAATGTGCAAATATGTGGGCTCTTTTGAGCCACCGTTTTTCTTTTTTTTTCCTGAAATAAATATGCACAGCACATCTACTGTTGGTACTTAGGCAAAATAGATGGCATTGCTGGTAAGCAAAACATCTATCATTTCTGCCTCTGATTAATAGTTGTCCTGGGGATGGCTGCTCTGTAGAGGGAGGGAGAGGGAGGAAGGAGAGAGGGAGAGAGAGAGAATCTTCCCGCTCAGGGGTCTGAAACGGTTAAACGGAAAACTGAGCTGAGAGATTTCTGAACGTCTCCTGCAATTGTGTGTTTAAAAGGGTTTACGATTAAAGCTGTCATTGTTGGTGAATCACAAGCCGCAAGAAATGATGATGTTTGAAGGTTTTCCTTTTCACTCTTTCTTTTAAAATATCAGTAGTGTCAATTATTAGGTGAGCTCCATTGATGTCATGTGATTATGTGTTACTACAGTGTTCAGATGAGGATCGGGTTCATGACTGTGTGAGCATCGTCGAGAAATGGAAATTGTTCGGGGGGTTTCTCACACAAATATTAATAAGCTCTCCAAAATGAAACCACGTTTTGGTCATTGCCTTCTTAAACAGCAATTATGAGCATGTTGCTTTGAATGGCCCTTAAAAAGTAATTCACCATCACCTCTACGGTTAATGTTTGGTTATGTTTGTGAAGGTTAGCGGGTGATTGTTGGTCATGTGGTCAAACTACGATTTTGGTCAAATACTTGGCGAAGGGGTCGGAAAAGATCCTGGTCTTTGTAAAAGTAAATAAGCTTAAAGTCCCAGTCGGCAACATGTTTTTGATCATATTCCCTGAAGCCGAAGCTACGCTCCGATAGAACAACATAAATCATCCGGTTTTAGGAAAAGAAGCTCGTTGTTGTTTGTTTTGCAAAGATCGACAACGCCCGGATCATCCTGTCCAATCAGCAAGCAGGGCTGTGTTTGTGCACACACAGAGCCCCTCCCCCCTCGGGTCGTTCCACTATCACAGGGGGGAGGCGGAGGGAAGTAGCAACAAGCTTCCAATTCCTGGTTAAAAACCCAAAGAGGAGGTCCAAAACAACCAAGGAGAAGAAAACACCGGTGGAAAAGAAGGAAAAAAAGAAAGATGGCGACGGTGCCCGTGATAAAACCAGAGTCAACATCGGACCCGCGTTTCAAAGGTGGCGTGATCTAAGGGAGTTCAAAGGGCACAAAGTCGAGGGGGAGGAGCTTGGTGGTCTTGGGGGAGGAGTTTGTGGTTGTGGGGGAGGAGCTCGGTGGTCGTGGGGGAGGAGCTCGTGGTCTTGTGGGAGGAGCGTGAAAGTTGTAAACATTAAAAATCTGAATGCCCTCGATCTGCCGGACTTGCCGACTATGACTTTAAGGCCAGTAAGAAACAGGCTCCCCTTAAAGTCACATCCCATACAAAGAAACTGGGTTTGCAGGAATGTATTTGTCCACCGATCACGTTTTATTTTTTTATGTATCACAAATACAAAGTCTGTGTTAAGTTTGTGTCCCATGTGAACCATAAAGCAACACACTTGTTTAACCCATTCTCAATATAAAAAAGTCGTTTTTGAACCTGCAAAAGCCCAGAGAGCGTTTACATTTACTAAATATTACTAATTACAAGTGTATGAAACGTATGTTTGGTTCAGAAACATGGAGTTCAAACGGGGTTCAAACAAACAAACTGCATTGACCCTTCCATCCACTCGGACCACGTTTCAGTGCCGTCGTGTGTTTTCTTTATTAAGAAAGAACAGTTATTGTTCGCTTTGGCCTCCGATGAGGAAACATTCATAGATCTGCACAACGTTCCCTGACAACTTCTGCAAAATGTTCACTGACAACTTATTTGATTTGATTTGCGGATGGCAGCCCAAGCACAATTTAGTGTGTTTTTTACGGTCATGTTTAGGCAGCTCAAAGATCACGGTCTTTAGTATTGAAAAGTCAACGCTGACTTGGACCTGTTTACTTTTTAAAACATTTTTTTACCAAAACCACAATCATTTTCTAGCCTGAACCAAAGTGTCTCTGTAGCTTAAATCTAACCACATGTTGGACCCGAACACAGTGTCAACGTCATTAGCAGCACTTCCTAGCCTGGAAAACAATGTTGCCAGTGAACAAAGTCCAGGCAGTAATTATGTTTCCCCTCACAACATTTTTGGTATTTCAGAAAGGTAATTTATATGAGACACGGTTGCTACAGGAGGTTGTTGTCGGATAAATAGCAGGTCAACTGAGAACATGACGCAATGTCATCATTTGTCTTCTTCCTCCCCCCGTACTTCTTCTTACATTATTAATATTCTCTGTGTATTGGTTTAACCTGAAATGTACCTTCACTGGTGTCATTCATCAGCTTTGATGGCGTCTGTCACGTCCCATCGCGTCCACCGGAGTGTGAGCTTCATCGGGGAAACTGTTTGTCGTTCCAGCCTGAAGATGGATATCGTTGGCTACATTGTTGCGTGCACATTCATTCATGATGTCCGTGTGTGTGTGTGTGTGTGTGTGTGTGTGTGTGTGTGTGTGTGTGTGTGTGTGTGTGTGTGTGTGTGTGTGTGTGTGTGTGTCAGAGTGCCATCTGCTCTGGTGTTGAGACGGTTAAAGGCAAACAAAGGACACTATGCAAATAATGTAAATAGCCTTCTTCTCGGCTTGTCTTGATGACACAAGTCACTGTTATCTATCGTGTGTGTGTGTGTGTGTGTGTGTGTGAAATATGGGTGCATGCTAATGAGAAGCCACGTGGATATGTAGGTCACGTCAACCTATTTTCTGCCAGCCCCCCCCCCCCCTCCATGTAACGTAAACGTAGCGAGCCCACATGCCGATCACGCCTCCCAACTTCTCCAAACAGCCGTTTCTAGTTTGAGCCGCTGTGAGTGAAGTTGAGGTGGAGGGAGGGATGCAACGTTCCTGACACACACAAACACACACACACACACACACACACACACACACACACACCTACCAGGATACCAGAAAAAAGCCCCGGTGAGCTCCTCGCTGAGGGGAGGCTCGGCGAGGAGCCTGCGGTGGCGTTCCCCACGGCGATGGCTCCGTCCTCATTTTACTCTTCACAGTCGTGCACGCTGAGACAAAAGCTTCCCCTGCTGCCGCCTTATAGACTTTTTTCTTACAGTGCAATTTAAAGCAGGGGCTGCAGGTTCATGCAGGTGACAACCTCCCATAGGTTTATCTGGAGATGTTTAAGTGTGGGGGGAGGAGGGGGGGAGGAGGGGGAGGAGGAGGACCAAACAATACCTGTCCGACTCTCCCGACGACGCAGGCAGCTCCAGATTCATCATCCCACTCTGGTTATTTTGGGAGCTTAAAAAATTAGGCAAACTTCATACAGAAGTGTCTCTCCTCTCAGTCTCCCCCCTCCCTCCCCCTCCCTCCCCCGTCTCTGTCTGCCAGTCAGCTGCTGTAGGTGTTAAGAGCGTTAGGAATGGCTGTTTACTTTCTGTGTGGTATTATTCATATCGCCCCCCCCCTCCCCCATGACACGCCCCTCCCACTATCGTGTCAGCCGCTGACCCCTCGGCGACCTCGTCTTTTCATCGCACGCAGTTTAGCTACGTTAGTCAAACGTGCGAGTCACATTAGTCTCACTCCATCACCGTCACTCCTTCTTTTATATACGATTTATTTTTAATTAGAAATACCACTTGGTGCTTCCACATTTACCATAATTGATGTATTTTTTAGGAAAAAAATCCCGTTGCCTCACAGTTCTGTCTCCTATAAAGTGAAATACTTAACGGCTGTATAAGCTGTTGGTTTCATCTTCGTCCCGTCTCTCGTACTTTCATCTCTGAAGGCTTCTGTCGTGAAGCTCGGGGGGTGAGTGATGTTCATAACGCCACCGGTTCTCTCTTTAAGGGCACCGAGTAGCAGACAACAGTCTATCCGCGACTCCCTGGTGTGACAACCCCCATTACCCGTCTGCTTAACCCCCCCGCAAAACACACACACACACACACACACACACAGACACACACACACAGGGCCCTCAGGGCAGGGGGAGGTCACTGCTCCACGCCGCCGAGCTGTGGCGTACGAGGACGCGCCGGAGCCAAACTGTGATCCAGAATGCATGCACGTGCTGGTGTGAGCACGCATGCTGGCAAGCGTGCTCATCTGCATGTTTTGGTACGGCGAATTAAAAAATGTGACGGGGCGGGGGGGTGGGGTGTCAAGGGGTGGGGGGGGTATTAGAGACAGCGTTTGCTAAATGGAGAGTGAGGATGGGAGAAGAAGGGGAGGAGGAGTGACTTGGCACGCCGTGCTTTTTTCGTGTTTTTTGGCCTGGTGGCTGCCTTTCACGCTGATGATGCAATTTCACCGCCCGCCCACCAGTCACAGGGCGGCGCGTGTGTTCCGACGCCATCACCAGGGAGGGGGGGTGGTCCCTATGGTGGTGTGACCACAGTTTTCGCAGTGGCCCTCAGAGTCCCGGCTTAGGGGGGCATCGGGGGTACCACAGAGCCCGCTATCACTCAGCTCCGTGGGGCCGTCGTCATGGTAATGTGACTCCACCGTCACCAGGCAATGCATGGTGGTGGTGGTGGGAAAGTGGAGGGTGGCGGGTGGAGGCATGGCGGTTAATGGGTAATGGAAGTCAGTTGGCTGCGACCACATGTTTCAGCGTGGCTCGGTCCGAGTCGGGCTGAGCTGTTTGTGGTTCCGATCTAAAGCTAAGCAGGAAGCCGCACTGGAAAAACCCCGAGCCGTTCTCCCTGGCAGTCCTCACCCAGAAATAAACGGGATGTGTCGTGTTTGTCTGTGTGTGTTGGATCAGCTGGGATGCACAAAGGAAGAGCAACACCAACACTTTCACTGCAGCGGCCCATCTGGGGGGCTTTCACTCTCTTCATTTAACCAAACTTTTACTCAGAAAATCCTCCCTTTTTTCCCCTTTTCCTCCATTCAACCACAAGAGGAACCGCCCCCCCCCCCCTCCCCTCCACGCCATCCCTTCCTCTTCCGTGTCTGCAGAGCATGACGGGATCGCAGCTGTGGACTACGGTCGTCAACATGGCTCTCTCTCTCTCTTCCCTTTGACTGTGCAGAGACGGGGACCCTCACTCACATGCAGAGAAATGTGTTGCCTTCCTGTGTGTGTGTGTGTGTGTGTGTGTGTGTGTGTGTGTGTGGGCAGGCGTGTGTTCATGAGAGTGTGTGTTTATGCTGCAGTGGGGCTGTGCCACTTCCCACAGAAAGAAAACACATGAGAACATTACCACCGCCTCACTCTCTCTCTCTGTCTCTCTTTCTCTCTCTCTCTCTCTCTCTCTCTCTTTCTCTCTCTCTCTCTCTCTTTCTCTCTCTCTGCCGCTGCACTTCTCTCCATTCTCTCTCGCCCCCTCCCCTCTCTTCTTCTCGTTCTTAAAGGCACAGGGACACAGTTAACCGTGTAGAGAACAAGAGTGGAGGAGGAAGACGACCTCCACCACAACTCAGCCATCATGCATGTGTGTTTAATGTGCTGCATATCAAGGCCACACACACACACACACACACACACACACACACACACACACACACACACACACACACACACACACACACTGCATGTTACACTCAGGGAGACGGGTCAAACTGTTGGTTGCTGTCTGCATTCATTGTGTGTCAGATTTAGAAAGCAGAGACACGTCATCAGCTCATGTAATCCCTCTGTCATATTTAGATCTTTACTTGAATTTAAAAACTGACACGTTGGTTCGTGTGTCCTGCAACATCTGGGTCATATTCTTGGTTGACAGTTTGTTGTAGGAGTCGTCACATTTTTTGTCGCCAAAGCTCTAAATCCGCAGTCTGTGGCCTCGCAGCGCAATCTCTTACCGTTTTGAAATAACGACCAAATATTTGACCACGTTTCTCTTCGACAACACAAATTTGCACGGTGGCGTTCATACAGAGATAAGCAGCGCCGAGGCGGCATCCTCGAGTGTCTATATGAGACACATCAGACTCAGGAATAACCCCGATGTGAATCTATCTGAGTCAGTAAGACGGTCAGATGAAATGACGTAGTCTAAAGAGTGGGAAAATCCACATACGGCGCGTGGGACTGGAGGGTCATTCACACACAAGACTTTCACCCTGGAGACTGTTGTCCGTGTCGTCTGTATAATGAAAAGTCAACGTTGACTTATAATGTTTATAAACATACTTATTTAATGCCAAACCATGATCTTTTAGGATCCTGTACTTTTGTTTCCTCGACAGTTTTGTTGTGTTTTGTTGTTTTAAACCACAATCCATAATCCACGAGAAAATAAGTTTTCCTCAAAACGTAATAAAGACTGCAGTTTACTTGTATGTTTCTAGCCAGCGTTGGAACCAACACAGCCTCCTGCCTTTCTTCTTAAATCTCAACATGTTTTCCATCCAAACGGCAGTTTATGCCTCGTTCACACTACAAGTCTTCAGCCCTGATTTTCCACTCTTGGAGTTCCCGGACAAAATCCCCGGATCAGAGGCAAATCCGAGCGCCGTGAGTGTCCAAAGACGCGAGCCGGAGAATCTCGCTGGTGCCTCCTAGACGGACTCCAGATATCCGGCAGGCTAAATAGCTGAACGAGTCGGGGAAGAGCAGCCAAAGACAGGGTTAGCAGGGGTTACCTGTAGCTCACCTGCGTGAACTTGTTGTTTTTTGGATATTTGCGTCAGGAAAGGTGTGGAAACATCAACAAGTATGGCGATTCCTCCCCGTTGAAGATCACGGAGCGTGAAAACCACAACGATGACAGACGACTCACGATTACAAGACAGCAAGTTGTGCAGAAGAGCAGCGATCTGAGGACTTTGAAATGGTGGAGTTTGAACTTGAATGAGAAGCGATCGCTCCTGGGTTCAGGGTTCGAGTGAAGCTGAGGCGGCTGGTAAATCTGGAGAAACTGCTTAAGAAAAGAAGAAAGGGAAAATGTAACACAGATTCCTATTCCCCATTAAGACTCTTTTTGTGTTGTCAACTGCAATATGTGGAACAGTGTTTTGAAAAGTTTGCAATGACTTTGAACATTTTTACGAGGCGGCCCCAGAAAGAAAGATATAGGAGATGGATTTTTATTATTATTGCTTTCATGTGTGGCTGCAACCTGTATCTGCAGAGGAGGCGACGAGTGCCAAAGCTCTCTTTTCTTTCTTTGTCTCTAATTATGGCAGCGCTGAAGAGCACAGTCTTTCTTCATCACAGCAGAGGCCTGCAGTAGCCGCCGGGTGTCAGATGGATGGGGGGGGGGGGGGTGTTTGGGAATGGCACAGACGAACTTGGTGACCAAGTGGAGTGACGCAAATCAAAACAGACAGACAGGAAGGCAGGCGGACAGACGTAACAGCTGGTAGGTAGGCACGCAGACAGACAGAGCAGCAGACAGACAGGTTCATGTTTGGGATAACGGTGAAGTTACATAAGCAGAGGGGCTTACTGCTTCCAAAAAGGGTTCCAGCAGTTGTTTGTCAAGTCTGCCATGTGCAGATGGATTTTTAAAAATGTACTGTTGTATACAATTGTTTTATCTTGAGTCTTTGCTGAGCTGTTTTCCTGCGATTACAAAGCAAGCACCTGAAGCTGAGCGATGTTCAAACACAAACCTGTTTGTGGAAGCCAACGCCGGCCGAGGATGTACACTGAAAAAAATGTTACATGCAGTTGTTCATTCAAACTAATAACTGCCATTTAAAACAGGATAAAATTATTGATTCCATTGTGAAACTCATTCTTTTTGCATTTAGAGACATCAAGTTTAATTTATCCTGAACTAAATATACGTCTAAAGGACCCAAAACAAAGTTTTTGATTTCTCCCAAAACATTTTTTTTCCGTCATGACCTGCAGGTAATATTTTAAGTTTGAGTCAAATGTGAATTGCACACTGCACAGTCAGAGCAGCGAAGTCCCTATCTCTCGGCATGCTGGCCAGACGCACCGTTTGACGTGGATATCGTTTACGTCCTGGGTGGATTTCATCCAAAAATACACGTAAGTAGCATAGCAGTTGCTGATAATTAAAGTTTTAGTATTTTGTGCGTGTGCAAAGAACAGCCCAATTTAAGCTGGCTAGCTAGCTTTGGCGGTGGCTAGCTAGCATTTACCAGTAATGCTATCACCATAAATAATACATTTATTTGTGACGCGCTTTTACAAGTATCAGGATCGTGAAAGAAAGGAAATATAGTCCGAGTGAAGCGCTGGAGATGTGAGCCGGTAACAACTGGAGCCTCCAGCGTTTTGTTTAACTGAGCAGGAAAGCCATTGTGGTGACCTGGGAAGCGGGTGTCAGCGGCGTATGCTAACCGCTACGCGAAGTTAGCATCGAGCTAGCTCACTACAAGCTCTCATACTTATTACCACTTGAGGCTTTAGTTATATACAGTCCGTCCGCAGGTCCAGCGCTACACTCGTACTGTATTTTTATTTTATTTTTTTTAGCGGTGCTGCTATTACAGAGACGTGCTAGCACTTGCTAATATCCGGGACAGCTAGTTGGGCCAGTAGCCCTCCTACTTTGCGGCTGAGCTGTCGTTTGCTGGAGAGAAAACACCAGGTATCTCGCTCTCCACCCAGAAAGGTTTACTTCTTGGTTCTGTATTATATGGTCTTCACGGAGTAGTAATTGTTTATTTTATTTTATTTTATTTTGTATGCTTTCAGATCCACAAGGCTGCTCTCTTCAGCTCCCTGGCTGCAGCCTGTATCTTCATCCAACCTGCAGGTAATATATTGCATCTACACTGCACATCACCTTTTTAATCATTGCACAAATCACCCTGAATATTAGACCCTCACTCATCTATACATTTTCTTAGCAGCAAATGGACTACTGTATTTTTTTTATCTCTGTTGATTGAGCCAACACAAATCAGTATCACCTGTAAGGGAATTAACTATTTCTTCCTTTGTTTTCTCAGTTATCTGATGTGGAAATGCAAAGACTGCCATCCCCATCCATGCATCCATGCAAATTGTCCCTGTTCGTCCAAGACATGGGAGGGTTGACAAACATCTGACTAGGAATCATCCTTCTCAGGGCTCCACTCAAAAGGTCTCTTCAATCAAGTGCGACATTTGTGAAAACAATCCGTTTTCAACAGAGTAGGATTTTTTCCTATGGTTATGGTAATGTTAATGAGATACAAAGCCACTTTTATTAAGAAGTTCCAGATAAAAGAAGCTCCTTCTCCTGTTCTTTGATGAAACATTCCAGAGTAAAATAGCAAGAATCCACCAGGACCTTCTGATTCTGGATTCTGATTCTTCTCCCCTGTCCACCTCTGTGTTGATATGTTGCATATGGTTCGTATGTTAAATATTAATAAATACATTTAACTTAATCTGTTGGCCAAGTGTCTTTTTAATAGAGATTATAAGGTGGGAAACAAATTATTTTTGAAGTCAAATAAAATGTGAAAAATATAGTTTGGATATATGTAAATTAATTATTTAATTCAGTTAAAAGTGAATACATTAGGTTGGTTCAATTTCAATTTATTAGTTTGGTTCGATTACTAAAATGTTAAGAAAATAATTTGGATCAAGGCAAAGAATTAAGGTTGAGTCAAATGCAGTATTATTATTTACATCAAACTAAAATACTCAGTTCATAAGAAGTTACTCAATTTAGATTCTGTGAAGTCAAATATATTAGATGTGATATCTGGACATCATTTTTTTTAGTTTGAGCAGGGTTATAATTTTTTCAGTGTATGTTTGCACGTTTGCACGTTTGCACGTGGCCGACGATCTATTGAGCGATGAATCGCTGCACTCTTCCCCGTGACGTCACGCTCACATGTGAGACAGGATGAGCAGCAACGATTTCACCACATGAGCGTGAGCCCCCCATTGTCTTTCCATGCAACGTGAACTTCCTCCAACCTGTTGACCCAATCGGTGACGTCGGCGGCGTTCAGGAAATCTCCAGAATGCATTTTAAAAAATGCAATTTCTCTTCTGTAAGTCAAGATGTCAACCAGGAGGAGGAGGAGGAGGAGAGGGAAGATGGAGCGAGAGTGAAGAAGAAAAGAGGAGGCAGATCCAGGGGCCACCGCGAGTCAAGGCTGACTCACAGGGATCGCAGGGCGGAGGTTTCATGGCTGCCTTGTGTTTGGTTGTTTTGGGGTTGTGTGTTTTCTCTTTTTGGCTGGCCCTGGAGAAGCTCCTCCACACACACACACACACACACACACACACACGTGTACAGGCCCGAGGGACGCCTCCAATGGCAGGTGCCGAGAAATGGGCTGAGAAAGGCATCCATTCGCTCTGCGCTGAATTATTCAACCTGTGATTAATTACAATTTGGCCTCACAAAGGCAGGGGCCGGGGGAATTCCTCTGTTGGTCTGGACTGCAACTTATTGTGTTTTTTCTTCCCGTGCAGGCCGACGTCGGGGCGGAGTCCTAACAGGGCACTGGATGCCTGCACGTCTAACGTGGACCCTCGCTGCTGGAGCTGGTTGCATAACGCCAAAGTCCTTTTTAACGGGGGGGAAGGAGCGTTCTCTGCAGACTGCGACGGAGCGGCGAGAGTTTAACACACATTTCAGGGTAAAGAAATGCAGCCCGGCATGGCTTAGCGGTTTCTGGCTTGGCGACAGCTCCATCGCTCGTCTGAGTGAAAGAAAGGCCACCCAAAAATGAAAAGGACAGAGAGAGAAGCAGGGAAAAGAAACGGCACTAGATCACCTCCCAGAATGATTATGTGTTACCAGTATATGGAGATGGAATCGTGGTTTGACTTTTATAACGTTTGTTACTCTGATATGGTCTCTATTATGTGTAATTGTACTACAGTTGTTACATACATCACTATTATTACACCCAGCTTTTTTCACGTCAAACACTTTATCAGACAGATGGCCAGACTTTAATTTCACCTAAAACATTGCTAACTCTTAAAAAAGTGTTTTTTTTCTTCATTTGGATACTTCGGTTACTACGATTCCATGTAAGTACACAGTGTACACGTGCCGGCTTACATTCGTCCATTGGTCCCGCCCATTCTGCTATGTACGCTTTCTATACCATACAGTATTTACAGTACAAAAAAGCACTTTTCTAATGAATTTCACATTCCATTAACAAGTTTTTTTTTTATTATTAAAACAAATCGCAGCAAATTGAACTGAATTAAAGGGACACGTGATTTTACACTTCAAGTCTGTCTTCTGTGGTTCCAGAAGGAGCTTTCCAAAGTTTTTTTTTTTGCATTCTCAAAGATTAAGATCACACATTTGGGGATGTAACTGAAGAAGTGAACACAAATATCTCATCAGACAAAATGATGATGTGATGACATTTTGGATCTAGACTGCAATCAGCTGGTTGGCAGAGGAGTATGGGTGCAAGGTGTCAATTCTTTAGTTGCATTATGGGAAATGTAGGATCCAGTTTTTGGAGATTGACCTAGTCTGGTTTTCACCATACTAAGGTCAATCTTTTAAGATTGAACATTAGTCTGGGGAAGCTGCGCTTTGTTTCTATTGCTCAAGAGGCGGGATCAATGGGCATCGTTCAAATGACTCCGTACGCAATTGGATAGTCCTACGACCAATCAGAGCAACTTTCCGGACAACAACTGCTGCTTCGCGTCGCTTATGTTTCGTCATCGTCACGTCACCGGCCAATAGCGTGCCAGGAGAGAATGGCCGTTTCTGATTGGAGCCAAAGATTCTGGCAATGTAACAGCGAAAGTAAGCCTGAGGGTGTCCAGCCTAAACTGCCGAGCGAAATCCAAATTTCCCGGAAGTTTCAGGCAGGGTTCACCCAGCCTAAGATTGACCCATACTAAGGACTAAATTAAGAATACCTCAGCCTCTGCTGCTTCTATTTTCATCATTCTTGTTAAATCCGTCTCTTGTGAGCTCCACAACTTTATAAAAGTGCAATGCAAAATCAAGAGTTCCCCTTTAAGTACAAATATGTATGAAAAACAAATGACTGAACTGCATAATTACTAAGAACCTTAACTCGTGTTCCTCAGATCTGTTTCCTGCCTTGCGTCTCTTTCCTGTAGCCGGCTCCATATCGCCCGGCCATCACCGTGTGCAGTAACTACCTGATAAGAGAGCATGCTATAGGATATTAAAAGTTAAAGATCACAAGCACCGACCTGCGCTCTAGGCCTGGTTGACAAACACCATAAACAGTGTCTCACTTTAAGGCCCCCGTGGCTAATCATAGACGGCGTTCTGCAGCGCTGGTCACATCGGGCGATGTGGAAGAACCGGCGTGCCAGCTCCCCACAGCTGCTTTGTAATTGGAGTCGGAGGTGTAAGAGTGCCAGGGAAAGTGGGTTGCCCTCGGGTCGTCGGGGGTGTCAGAGTTGGAATGAGTAATAATAACCAATCCCCTTTTTTAGCTAACAATCAGCTAAAGCTCTCATCAGGACCCCCCCTCCCCTCCCCCCCAGCCCTGCTATGCAGAACAGTGAGTATGACTTGGCACCGGAGACTGCTTAAGCCTCCCTCGTGTCAACCCAAGAACGCCCTTGGTTAACTCATCGCTCCTGGATCCACGTCCAAAACCATCCTTTTTGAATCATTTTTTAAAATAATCTGAATAAGAAAAAGAGCACGTCCTCTGCTGCTCGGAAAGCAAACCTCAGAGCTGTTTGTGTGATCCGGTTTGTACTCTGACCAGACTGCAACAATCATTATCTCTCAGTTTGACTCGAATAATTGTGAATACAAAAAAAGGTGCATAAGCTGTGACCCCAGTCAGTGATTATCATCAGCCAAACACCCACTGATATAAATAAAAATCAATACGGGTTTCAGAGGCCGAATCATCGGACCAATTTGACAGTACGTGCACCAGTGATGCATGCTGTAAACATTTCTCCAGCTGTTTCCAGCGCCTGCTCGTTTTCACTGTTAGCGATTAGCTGTGGAGATGAGATCGGGAAATGGTTCGCATGATGAAGGTGTGTAAACTAAACTTCATTTGTCACATATGACATGTTGACACGTGGACGAGGCTTAAAGGCTCAGTTATGCTTCCGCGTCGACACAACGCAAAGGGGCTTGCGGACCCCTTACGTCCTTGCGGACCCCCCTTACGTCCAACGCAAGGGCCTGACGTGCAACCTCCCAAAAATCCTAGACGCGCGTCGAGGCGAAGCAACACCAACGCAGCGGCATCGGCTGTGATTGGTCCGCTAACTACATCCGCTGGAGACCGCTATCCGGTTTCCACTCATAAACACCGCCATTTAAACTTTTAAAAGGCTACTTTTATTGTTTGCACCTCGTTTTATTGTTTGCACCTTGTCGCTTTTGCACAAAGAAATAAAACACGAAGTTCTGAAAAATTGTGGATGTTTAAAGCCGGAAAGTAAACAAATACGCTATAACGAGGCTAACGACGATATACATCAAGAGTCTCGGTCGGTCGGTCAGTCTTTACAAAAAACATAGCGCCCTCTACCGGGGTGGCATTGAATTGCATTTCAACACGTAAACCCAACGCAGAACCGGCCAAGCAACTGCGTGGCCGTTGTGTGATCACTACGTGGAAGCATAACCGAGCCTTAAGGCCACGTTTACACGTAGCAGGGTATTTAGAGAAACCAATATTTCCCTTTACACATTTACATCAACCTGCAAAAATACGCCGTCGAGCGCCATTATAACGATGCCAAACCTATGGGTGGCAGTGTAGGGAGAAGGATAAAGCCATGCAAGCCAATCAGAATCCTCAGAATCAACAACAAGGAATAACACGAGTGGCCAGAGTTTTTAGAAATAATCGTTTTCTGTGATAAAAACAGCGTTTTTGTGAAAATGAGAGGCCGAACCGCGTGGAAATATCTGTGTTTTCCCTTGGTGTAAACGTGACCTGAGTCAGTGAGATTGTGGGTCATCATTGTCACCAACGATACTGAACTGAATTAAATAGACTGAAAAAACAAAAATAATTTGACTTCCGCTTTTATTTAGGTATTCGAATGAAGCTTTGAATATCTGTCATCATTTTTAATTTTTCAAAGAAAATCCTTGAACAAAATACAAAATTTGAATATAATGATTCATCTTTTTTCTAAGAGTTCGTTTTTTTTAATTAAATCCTTTTCCATTAATGAATATTACCCCCTAAGTGGGAGGGCAACCATTTTTTTGACTGCAGTGAAAATATTGTTTTTGAAAAAAAAGGGACTATTTCTTCTGATTTTATTCTATTTAAAAGCCGTTGTGAATTTTTTTTTAAATGATTACATCTCGTTTCAATAAACGTTGGATCGCACAAGCTGGAAACCAGCCTACGCAGCCACACCTTGAATCTCATTCTACAAATAGCAAAAACAGGAATAATATTAGTGTGGCGTAATCTTTGCTGTCAGCAACGAGGCGGAAACACCGGGTTCAAACAATAACCTGGCGTTCAAACGCTGATTTAGAATTTGACGTTATGAATGAAGCTCGGAATTGGAGAAAACTATAATTTATCTGTCGACAGAAGTTCCGTTGAGCTCATGAGGTGCAGTAATTATTTCGTGATCAAGACCAAACAATGGCTCACTTGTTCCACCAATATGGGAAATAATACCTTCCATATGAGCGTGTGCAAACATGTTAGAAGTGACAGCGGTGTCCTCATCGGTGTGAGTCAAAGTCCCAAAATCAAGATTGGAGTCAAAGTCCTGGAATGTCTTTTTTAAGGGGGGGGGGGGGATGGGAGTATTGCCAGCCTCCCCAAAAAGGAGCTGGCTGTAGTCGTTAAGTGCAGAGCCTGTACCCAGCATGCCTTTCCCCATCTTCCCCCCTTTCTCTCCTCATGTTTCTGAGGTCAGTAAACAAGAAGTGTGTGTTTCCCTTTAAGGAGCCCCCACCGTACGCGCAGCGGAGGGGGGAGCGGCAGGCCTGCGGAACAGCGGCTGAGGAGGGGAAAAAAATCCAACAGAGGACGGTTTCAAGTCCCCCCAATAGAAACTGTGCCTGATTTGTGGCCAATGTTGGAGATGTAAAAAAAAAAAAAAAAAGAGAGAAGAGAAAGAGAGGGAGGGAGAGGAGAGAAGGAGGAGGGAGGAGGGAGGGGGAGGGGAGGGAGGAGGGGGTGGGGAGGGGAGGAAAAACACTAAAGGGGTAGCTATGGAGATGGAGCGTTTTCCTGGCTGCTTTCTTTGACAGGTGTTGAGTGGGGCAAAAGTCTTAAAACAGAATCCAGCATGTACGCCAAAGGTAAAGGAGCTGTCGTCCCTTCCGATAGCCAAGCGAGAGAAAAGTAAGTGGACCCGCGTTTTGTGAGACTTTACCTGCGTGTCGTGCAGCCGAGGGGGGGCCGGAGCAACGGGGAGACAACTTTCTAAACTAGGGGCCGTAATTTAAAAGGAGTGTAGCGGATTTAAAGCGCGCTGCTCCGCTCTGCCTCCTCCCTCCCCCCGCTCACCTCCTTTTAGAGGTCTCAAACTTTAACAAGAACATCTTTACATTTTGCACTTTGGCGTTTTTTTGTTTTTTTTTAACGGGATATTTCTGCGAATATTGTGTTCGCGTGCAAAGCGCGCGCGCTCCTCCGCGGTGCAGTCTTTCTTCTCGTCTTTTGAAACGCGAGGCAACAATGTATCCGACGTTCCGACCCCGTTCTGCAGCGTTCCGGAGCGGAGACGGTTATCGGTTCATTTTTAGGTGTGGGGGGGTGGGGGGGGGGACGTATATTTTCTGTATGTGTGCGTGCGCTCGTGCCCGCGCGGACAAGGCTGCATGCACGCTCGTCCTGTAAACTTTTTAGGGAGATGTGAAGCCGCCGGACGCTCTGCGTCGTGGTTCTTATTTTCGGGACAGAAAACGGGCAGAGCTGTTCGGGCTGTTTGCTGTGTGCGTTCAGGCGCAAAGCCGGGGAGGGAGAGGAGGAGGAGGGGGGGGGGGGCAAACCTGCGATGAAGGGTGAAAAGTTTGGTCCCATTCAACGGGGGGAAACTTTTTGGGGGGAACACGAGCATCAAGCTGTTAATACCGTGGATGTGGTATCATGTAATTCTTCATGGTGGAAATACTGCACAAAAAACTCCATCATGCTTTTATTTTGTTGCTAGATTTTCATCATAAAAGCACATTTGCCAGGATGGATCTGTGCTGTGATAATAAAGAGCCAGTGTAACTTCATACTGAACTGCTGCCTCACAATATTTCTGTGTGTGTGCGTGTGTGTGTGTGTGGACCTCCTGTCTGCATCCCTGCTCTTTAGCTTGCTTCAGTCTCCCATCACAGTAGCTGTTCTCTCCTTGAAAGCACCAACAGTCTGAGGTTTAAGAGCCGTGAGCAGGGATCCCTGCTGAGATGCTATTGTAATCCAGAATCCACCGTCCGGGTCCTGGAGGAGGCTGCGCACCTCCTCGGCATCTGTCATAGGAAACCACATTTCTGTAGAGGCTCTACTGTGTTTTTCTTTTAAATGCATCACCGTGTCACATTCGATTGATGAAGCGTTGTAGAGATGTGGCTCGCTGGCGTGCGCTTAGTGTAAGCTTCCTTCCTCGAAGGCCACTTTGTACACTTGTGGTGCCACGAGCGTTTCATTTCACCCCAAATTCACATGTTATTGGAAAATTGAGCAGCTCCTCGTGTGTGTGTGTGTGCGTGTGTGTGTGCGTGTGTGTTGTGTGTGTGTCGTATGTAGTGTGTGTGTGTGTGTGTGAATCTAGCAGTGCGGTGTGTGACGGCGTGTTTGAACCGGCATATGATGCTTTAGTATTGCATAGGAAACCTGGCAGCAGACGCCGGGCTGCTTCCACACCTGTTTGTGTGCCGTCGCTACTTTATTTACAATTCAAAGACGGCATGACGGGCTGACTGAAAGCTGCTGTGTGTGTGTGTTTTATTTTTTTAGTCGCTTGTTCGGTGGGAGTGTGGATTATGTTCCATGTGTTATTGGGAGTGAAATCAGTGCAGAGGCAGCATGTATTTCAAATGATAGTGTAGGAGGAGGATTAATAATTTAACTCGGAAGAAATACAAGTCTTTTGGGAGCTCGGGAAAATGATGAATGCCTGTTTTTAAGGCTCCTTGTGAAGAACAAACTGCAGAATTTGTTTATCTAAGTGTGTTTTGTTTGCGTTTATTTCATATACAAGAAGCTCCACACAGATGATTAAATATAATAGTCTTTAGACACGTGTATATTTAGTTAAGTGTGTGTGTGTGTGTCCTGTAGGTGTAGTCCGGCCTGGGCGACGCTTGCCCTCTCCCCTCACCTGTCTTGTCGCCCTAACCTGCCCTGCAGGGCCAACACATGTTTCCTTGTAAACCTGGAGCTAACAACAGCTGCCTCAATGCATCACTGGATTAGCTCATATTCATATTTACATATTTATATGGCTCTTTACATATTGGGCTAGTAAAAAAACGAACCGAGGGGAGCCCCGGATGGACTCACTCAAACTGGATGACAGAACGTCACAGCTGCAGCTCGGCTGCTTGTCAAGTCACCTCATTAAATCGGCTAATAATTGGTCATCTCTGTTGGTTTCATGAAGTTTAAGACAGCCGCCATGTTTAAAATGCAAAAGAAAGAAACCCACTATATCAACTGTAATGTGATATATTAGGCGTTATAGTTCTTCTGTTTCTGTTGTATGTGTGAGTGTGTGCTCATTTAAAGATTGTTAAATATTGCATGTTGCAGCTCGAGTCGATAGAGACTTAGAAATGAATGAGAAGGTGTGGACATGTGAGTGAGACCAGTTGGTGCTTCAAGGAGGATTGTTCAGTTCCTGCATTGACTTCTGTTCAAATCTTCACGTAGAAAACATTAAATCAGCCTCCTTTTCACCGATTGGGTGTCATTAAGCGTGACGCTATAGCTGCTGAACTCTTTGTGGATTCATTTGGGAGTTTTGGGAACGGCCAAAAGAGCCGATGACTTCACCGTCAGTTTTCCACCGCTGTGCCTTTTTTACCCGTAAGAAAATAAAGAATCTGCGATGTTTCAGCGTTGCCGTTTGGTTTAATGGCTGCTGCTGTTAACGATCCTCCCGTAATGATGATGTCTTGAATTGTTCAGATTTGGTGTGGCGGTTTCGTCACGTAATCTGGTGTCAGAAACCTGAAATCGTCCTTCATGGTTATTGTACCCAATGCCACCAGAGTCGTATCCAGTTTAAAGAAAAGAAGTTCCCATACAGAAGCTCCAGCATGTATTGAAGTGTTTGTAACGCTACACAGAGCTGTGTGTGTGTGTGTGTGTTTTCTAAATTTCCACGAGGCCTTGAAAGCGAGGCTTGAGTCTAACCTGTTCAGAAATGCAACATAAAACAGTCACATGTACATTTCACACTTGGATTGCTCCACGGAGCCGAGGCCTCGCTGCCTGGTTGTCTTCAGGTCGCAGCAGCAGGATGGAGCCTTCCCTCTGCACATCCCTGAGAAACCTTTTTGTAATCAGACATTTCAAAAGAAAACATGCTCGTAATAATAATAATAATAATAATAATAATAAATAATAAAAAAGGCAAAAGAAGACCTGGTGGCCTTGCGACCAAATTAATTAATTATTCTCCGCGCTATTTTTCTTTCCCGAGCGTTTTATTTAATTTAATTTGAACAGGGGTGCAGCAGCTTCAATATTAATGTCACCTTATTATGTAGTAGCTGGAACCTCTTTGTAATGTGCACCAATGAATCTGGCTTCTAATTAAAGGTGCCATTCACAAAAATACTTAATAGTTTGATCAATTTTTTTTTTTTTTTAAAGAAGCACATTCTTAATTTCCAAAAGAATCCAGTGTTTGTTTTGTAATCTGCTGTGTTTGTTTACAGACGTTTTTCAAGTGCTGCTCTTTTGAAGGAAAAGAACTTTAAGAACTTGAAGTTAATCAGTTTTTTTGCACTTCTTTACATCCTCCACTTCTCCTTTTGGCTCCTCCCATCTATTTACATGCAGTTTAATGGGGATCTTCAGGTCTGAATGCATGGTGTTGATTCTACACAGATGGCTCTGCCATCTGCATTTTATCCTTTTGAAGGAAGCATAAAGAGCCAACGCACTAACATAGGCAGAAACATTGCACTGGAAGTAAAGAAAGCCTTGATTTACCCTCGGCACCCTTTGGCTGACTGCTCTCATTCAGATATGTCAACAGTCAATTAATGCTGCCTTTCGTCAGCTGCTCTGGGTGCATCCGCAACAAATTTGTTAGTTTTCTCACTCGAAATAAAGGAGACGGTATAAATATTGAGGCTACGTGCCTGAAGTTGTTAATCGGCTTGGCAGCGGAGCCACGAAGAAGACGAGTGTGGTGTGTTTTATTAGCGTCAGGTAGGCGAGGAAGACTTGCCGTGTTCTTCCACACCAACACCGGGTATCACCGGCGCTGTGAGAGCTGCATCGTGAACCGCTGTGAAAGCTCTGGTGATGACAGATAATCTGATCACAGATCTGCCTCTTTGACTGGAAAGTTGTCAGTGAGGTTTGAGGACGTTTACAGGTGAGGCTGACAGGTGTGTGTGTGTGAGACGGTGTGGATTAACCCGTGGCTAAAGCCACGCATGTTTACACGCGCATTGACACTGATTTGTTTTGACAAAGGAGCTGCCGTAACAAAGCTAAGCAAATATAAACAGTGTGTGCGGTGGGAAAAGCTTTAGTGGAACAGCTTCACGGTATCACAGGTGTCTCAAACAATCTCTCATCCCCCCTTCAAGTGAAACATCGCTGCATCCACACCCGTTCACCGCCACGCCGCCACATCCATACCATCTTTTTGATAAATATTTAACATTTAGGAAAGAATATTTTGGTCTTTTTTTTGTTTTTTTTTTGCTCAGCACTGCCACCTGGAAACATGAATTATGCATATACATGTTTATCTTGTTGTTAAAGATTCTATATGAAAGTGGATGCAGCTGCTGAACTCTCCTCCATCACTTCCTCCGCTCATACCTTACCTCACCCTGCCCCGGCTCCCGCTGCTGAATTATTGAAACAACGACATGAAAGTTAATTTGCTAACTGTCTGCGCTTTAGCTGGCTAAACTCAGCCGAGATGCTCTCGTCTCCGGAGGCGGGCGGAGGGAGAGGGGAGGCTCGGATGGGGCAGCCTGGGGCGAAATGTCAGGTGTGCTTCCTGGGAACGAGGCAGCCGGAGAGTGATCTCCTTGAAGTGTGGACGTTGAGCAAAGCGCTAGTTAGGTTTGGGTCGGAGACGGAGGGAAGATTGGAAATGGCGTAGTGGTGGAAAAACTCAGATCTGCACCGCTTGGCTTTGTGTCTCTTTTTAATGTAAAGCCACACGGCGGCTTCATGTGACGAGCCTCGACATTTAGTCAGCAGACGAAGCGTAGGTACGATATTCCTTCTCCCACTCAGACGGATCTCCTTCTGCTCATTATGTCATTTGAATCGATGCACTTGATCGGTACGTTCCATCCGCGGACGGCTTCGGCCGAGGGAGGAAGGGAGTGGAAACGCCGTAGAGGAAATGCGAGACGCGGAGTGGTTGTGGTTTGTCCCGTAAGCATCTCGCCTCATCTTTTATTCCTGAGCGACATGTGTAGCTAGTGCCGGGTTCACAGGAAAAAGGAATCGGGGTTTACAGCATCCGCAGAGGAAAGAGTTGAGGCCCTGACCTTCAGTTTCCCTCTGACACAGCTCTCCCGTACAGTCCAACCCCCCCTCCCTGACTCCTTTATCTACCTGGCCTTCCTCAGGCTTTGCTCCATCAGCTCACAGAAAACTCTCCTCCTCAGCCGGGTTACACTTACTGCTTCTGACAGGGTAACAAAAGGTGTCCCCCGAAGCTTGGATTGAATGAGTATTTTTAAATAATGCATTGCAGCTGGGGCAGGTGCCCATCACCGCGGCACAGAGCCCTTCAGATCACACCCGGCAACTCTGCCGCCAACGTTTCAGCACGTTGCCACGTTGCTCATGGGAAATGGGTCCGAACATTTTACAGCAACCAGAGCCTGGAAAACATAAACACCCCTCCAACCAGCTCAGGTTAATGCTTCACAGCAAAATACCGACAAAAACACAACCCTGATAGTTCAACACCCCCCACTTCTAAACGCTATTCAACTGACTGGATCACATTCTGATAATGAGAAGACTCTTATTGAGTTTATGCAATACTCCAAGCAGCCACTACACCAAAATGGATTTATAGCCCAGCACTGTTCCTGGGGGAACGCCTCCTTTTTAAGTCAAATGTTTTATGTACAGTTAATATTCTCCCGAAAACACACTTCAATGAGCATCAATCAAAGATGAGACAGAAATGGACGGATCTGATCTTTGAAGTTGCTTAATTCTCTTTTTACTAGCAAAGATTTTACATTAAATTTTGAAAAGTTCGGTTAACAATTTAATTATAATAATGTTATTTGCTGGATGGATGTAAACGTATGTAAAGGCAAGACATCATTAATTTCTTTATTTCCAGACTGAAAAACTTTCTTTCACACTTTCAGACAAAACGTCATTAAATGCGATAGACTTGTGGATGTTTCACTCGATGACTTCAGATCGATGTGAAACACTTACAAAAGTAGCTTAGCCTCCTCGTGATCCTTTCCTCCGCCACGTAATCCGCCGCCTTTTCTGGCGACGCCTCTTTTGAAGAAACGCTGACCAACCCCTCCCGTCGCCACGTCCACCCAAAAAACACACGCACGGTCACACTATGAATCCTTTTTTGTTTTTTAATCCAGTGTTTAGGGTACGTTTCTAACGTGTTGTATCTGATGTAAGAGTGAGAAACAGAAGAGGCGATAGCATCTGGTCGCTAGTTGAAACCGGTTTGGACCAGCTGTAGATCGTTTTCTTTTAGCAGACGGTTGTCACGACATTGCAGTGAAATTTTTTGTGATATCTTTCAAGAGATAAACAATCAGGTTGCTCAACTCTGCCGAGGCTCATTATTGATTCGCTCAGTATCTTCCAACCCAAACCTCATACCTCGGTGTCTGCTGGCCTTGATGCATGTGATCGGCATAAAACCCACGGTTTCTCCTGCCGTACACAACAAGCCCAGCAGCTCTGCTTCTGCTTTCAGTCAGACCTGGAGACGGTCGCATGCAGACGATTGCATTCTGGGATGTCTGTCCCGACGGGTCAGACTGGTTGTGAGCTTCATGACTAGACTGAAGATCCGAGGTGATCCTGATGATTAAAGGAGACGACGTTCGTTATGACGTGGTCCAGAGTCTGACCCGGCAGCTTGATCCCGTCTTGAGTTAACAAGGCAAAGACGGTGACGAGTAAAGGTGATGAGTCGGCCGTTTTTGAGAACGAGAGCAATGATGATGACATGGAGTTGGTTTGATTTTAGCGGATTAGGTTCGGGACAACTTGCTGCCTGTTTGCAGACTTTTGTTTGATATTTGGGAAATACATTTTATTTGCTATTCTTGCTCAAAGTTACATGAGAAGAGCGATTCAACTCTTTCTTTTAGCTACAATTGGGAAGCTGATAGCGTAGCTTAGCATAATGACTGGAGGGGTTATGTGCTGGACTGTTTCTTAGGGAGCAGTCACATCACGGAGTCTTGTTGCCAGGTAACCAGACGAGTGAAAACATTACATTTACTCTTTGTATCAACATATCACACAAGAAATGTCATAATTGGCACAACTAATGGTTAGCTAATTGAATCAACATTATTAGTTTTAGTTATTTATGGGTTCGCTTGGTCTCCTCAAGACTTAAGTATTCACCTTTCCCAGCACAGTTGGCATATTTCTCCTTACAACAATAGTTTCCACCATTAATAATTGCTGTGCTTTGTTCAGTCATGACTGGAAGAAAGTGTAAATTATAGTGCAAAAAGATTAACACTGAATCAAAGGCTTATTCTTACAACTGAACCCACTGAGAATCAACACCAAACTCTTTAGCCATTCGCTACTTGTAGCAGCGACATAGCTGTTGTTTGTTGTGGTCGACTCCCAGCAGTTCTCACTAACACCACTATATATTAACTGTAGGAGAGTTAAAATGTGAGTATTTTTGATGCTTGCATTGTGCGTACCAGCGATGACAATTTGACTGTTTTTTGTTTTTAATGACTGAGCATTGAGACAGTTGTATTAAAGTTTAATACAAATCAACATGATTTTACTTTCACTTGCTCGTGGTTGCCCGATGTTTCCGCCAATGGTCATCCCTCTACTTACGCTACGTCGCCAAAATGGCAACCATAGAGCATCAGAAGTATCCAGCATTTCACACTTGAGCATTCTGAGTACCCCACCTGGCCTATGAGTACCCCACCTGGCCTATGAGTACCCCACCTGGCCTATGAGTACCCCACCTGACCTATGAATACCCCTTCTTGCCTATGAGTACCCCACCTGACCTATGAATACCCCTTTTTGCCTATGAGTACCCCACCTGGCCTATGAGTACCCCATCTTGCCTATGAGTACCCCATCTTGCCTATGAGTACGCCTTCTGACCTACAAGTACCCCATCTGGGTAAGATAGATAGAAAGTATGTAAGTAAGTACAGAAGAATGAAAATGAATACACAGAATTGTTCTTTTGGTCTCTTTTCAGTATTTAAGATTTGAATAGATTGCCGATCTTCCTCTACGTGCGTCGGTTATCTGCATCGTAACGTCCGACTTCGACCACGTCTGAGAGATTCCTCTCGTCTCGTCGTGTTCCTCTTACCGTCTGCATGTCTTGTTTTCAGCCTCCAACCACAGGGCCGTGGCCGGGTGCCACGGAGGCTCTTCAGCCCAGAGCTGCAGAGCTTTACATCACACATATACAAGCCGTCCACAGCGAATAAGATCCCCATACTGTGAAATCTCCTTGATCCAACTGCCATCTAAAATGACACAGTGGTGATTTTCTGCCAAATTGTGCACATTTGCTGGATTTACTACGTTGACAGGCTACTTGGAATCAAACGAGTGTGTTCACATTTAAGGGATGAAGAAAGAGCATGAACTTGTTTTCTTGTTTTGAATGAATTTAGAAATAACGTGTAAAAGATTTGCTGCCTCCATCCTGACTGCTTTCTCTCTCTCTGTGTTGCAGGTTAGCTTTATATGTGTACGAGTATTTGCTGCATGTCGGCGCACAGAAATCAGCACAGACCTTCCTGTCAGAGGTAAGATGTTCTTTCAGTTGGACTTCCTGTCCCCCCCCACCCCCCCCCCACCCCCATTGTATGCCCAGGAATGCAATTCACATTATATGTTCAAGCTGCTGTTGCACAATCTTACTGTGGAAGCTGAAAACTTTAATGTTGATACATCATGAGCCAAGGCGGCTGCTGAACAACAGCAAAGTTCCTTTTGAGTGTTTATTAATTTGAGACAATGTAAACATGATATCGGCTACTTTAATATCATTACCCGCCCGTCATTATTAGTGCTAATTTGTAATCTTTAACGTTGTATAATGAGAGCAGTTTGACATATTGTGAACACATGTTGTTCACTTTCTGCCGTGACATTTAAGAAGCAAAGCCAGTGGTGTTAAGTGAAATGGGAGTGCACCTTTTTGGACGGTTTGAACCGTTCCAAACGGGACCATGTGCTCCAGGTCTGCTAGAGTCTCGTATGAGGGAACGGTTGGAGAGGTAAGGTCTGTAATGTGTTGCATCCTCTTCCTTAATGGACATCCTTCCTGCTAATGGTCCGGCGTCCCGGCCGCCTCCTCTCCAACACCTCTCCGCTGGCTGAAGCTCCGTATTCACTGAACATGAGAGGGATATAAATCTGACTCCGCTAGAAAGTAAATACGCAGTTTTCCTAAAATGTCAAACTATTTATTTAATGGATGTCGATAGAGCTTCTGCTTTCAACCAGAGACATTTATTTTATGTCTTACTTGGCCTGGCCAACAAAACTGTCACTAACAATATGATCATTCCAAATAAAAAATAATATTTTGGTTGAGCAGTATTCAAAAAATAGAGAAAATGCCTCAAAAAGAATCACTCTTGCTAGAACGCGGGTGTATCAATCAGGCCGAAATTGGTTGCCGTAGCGCGTATTGTGGAGGCGGGGCTGGCGGCGGGGCGAGGAGGGCCGCTGGAGGCCGCCAACCACCACGAACGCACATCTAAAATACGATGCAAAGATGGAGGGAGCAGCAGAACCTCCCTCATTTCACAGCCCTGGTGGGGGAATCTTCTCCTGGAGATTGAGTGTTATTGGTGAGCTGCTGGGAAGGGGTGAAGTTCTGGGTCGCAGGCAACCGGAGGGACACACACACACACATGGCCTCAAACTGGAATTTAAACAACATCTACACAGATTAAAACAACATACACGCAGAGACACAGTCCATGTCCATGAGGCACGCATGCTAAGACTGCTAAGTCGATTTGATGCCAGTTGTCTCAAATGTTGCGCCTGCAAAAGTATATTGCTTAATGATTTAGTTTATATTTTGTTTAGTTGTCATGTGTGGTCAACGCATTTGGATTCAACAGTAATGTGTACGTATCCAGACACAGAAGCTCGACCCTTGAAAGTGAATTCTCGACTCACACATGCTGATAAAACCTCTGGTTAGTTAGTAAGTTAGTAAATGGACTATCACTGCAAGGATGGCTATTTAATTGAGCAATCATTTTGTCTTTAATATAACAGAAAATAGTAAAAAAAAAATCTAAAATGTATATTATATTTCCCATAACCTCAAGTTCAAAAGACTAATTTGTATTCTTCTTAAACCCAAAAAGATGACAAAAATGCCAAAAAATAGCATTAAATCCTCACATTCAGAAGCAGAAATCCAACGTTTTAGCATTTTAACTTGATTTCCTAAGAAATCAATCATCATTGTTGACAAGTTCAGGATTTCCTGCGGAGTGTATCCCATAACGTTGTGTTGGGTTTTCCATCAGGGTCATTGTTTTGTGGTTTGAGGGCGTCTCTCATTGACTTCTGCGTTCTCAGGATGCAAATGACAAACTGGTGAATGCCTCTCTCCATTCTCTTGTCTTTTAGTTATTTGCTAAACCCTTATGCATGTGTACCTCAAAGACACACACACACACACACACACAACACAGAAAGAAAAAACAGAAATGTTTCAATAGATAAGGGACTTCTATCCTCGCAGGTAAACACACACAGACACCTGATCATCTAATGAGAGCGCTATCACCTGGACTCTCCTGCCTCAATTAGCCTCTGTTCCTCTTCACTGAGGTGCACACACACACACACACACACACACTCATATTTATAGTATACACACACAATACACTCCTGTCCCCGTGAGGACTTTGCCACTCTCTCCTGCACAGTGCAGCACTCCGCTCTTTAGCAGCATTAAATCAACAAGCCAACCCCACAGACGGCACATCGCACCACTAGAAACCGCACCGGGGAAATCTATAGAATAGACACTTTAATAGAAATCTGAAGCTCTCATCTCATTTTCTATATAGTTTCTCTCTCTCTCTCTCTCTCTCTCTATATATATATATATATATATATATATATATATATATATATATATATATCTCAAAGACAAATCTCACTGCTGTCATGCCGTCCTTACAGACGCTGGTGAATCGCGTATGTATGACTGTGTGAATGTGTCTGCAGTCCTGTGTGTGTGTGTGTGTGTGTGTGTGTGTGTGTGTGTGTGTGTGTGTGTGTGTGTGTGTGTGTGTGTGCTATCTCGAGGCGGATCTTATCTGGGTGTCCAGGTGGTTTGTGAGGGCAGAGTGGTAGAAAAGGGCCGCCGCTTCAAGACGCTCGTCACACTTTCTTCTCCACAAACTGGGCTCTGCACTTCATCGGCCCGATCTTTCTCTCTAATGTCTGACTGGCACTCCGTCAGTCTAGAGTTGGGAGGACAGTTGAGCAAAATGATTACACTATGCATAAAACATGTGGCGACGTCTAATCTTTCACTTCCCTCCCTCTCAGATCCGATGGGAGAAGAACATCACACTCGGGGAACCTCCGGGATTTTTACACTCATGGTGGTGGTACGTATATGTTGATGTCCTCTTGCCCACACACACACACACACACACAATGTAGAAGGTCTCGTGATGGTCTGGAACGCTGCAGGTCTGGAGAGGGACAGTAATTGTAGGGAATGCTAAGTGCATCGTCATGCTGGCGTCCCTCTGACTGACAGGTGAACTAACTTGTCTTGCTCTGTTATTTAAGTGGAACTGTGTTGGTTTTTGTTGGTTTTAAAGCCTCCATTCCAGAGGTTTACAAAGTCCCAAACACTGGGGACCCCCCCTTCAGACCAAATCCAAACCACACACCCTCCAAAACCCCCTCAAGTTTTCCAACTACAGTTCCCATGATGCTTTGAGGGACATAAACAGGAATTATACTGCTGCTGTGGATTCAAGTGTGCGCTGTGGGCTACAATTACAGCCCCCCATTAGCCTATATGTGTTTACATTTAGGCAAATTTGCATCATTAAAGGGCTATTGGCGATTAGTAGAGCTTGTTTACAGCAACACGCGGATGTCACTGGATTACTTTGATTCTGGCGGGAACTTAAAACGGATTTATGGACGTCTGTTTGCCGTGGTCATCGGAGGTGATGACAAATAGAAACGTGTCTCATGTCCGACTCGACTGAGTCTCCCACAGATAACTTCCCGTTGTTTTTAGAGCGCCGCCTCTCCCTTCCACCTCATGCTGCGGCTCGGCCTCCTCACGGTTCAAAAACGTCAGGAATTCACCGTTTTGAACCGTACGCTCCATTTAGCAGAGCGAGGCTCTGACGTGGGTCGGCCCTCTTTTTCCTTTCTGCATCTTTAAACAAATCTGTCAGATCTCTTAATGCTAGATAAAGAGAGGACAGGGTTTTTCTATCTGGAAGAACCGGGTCAGCGAGCTCAGGGCCCGACGCGTTCAAGTCTCAATCAGAAGCAACGGGAAATGTAGGATTTCCACCATTTGTCAGGGCCAAAAGCTAGAAAATCCAACTTAGAGGCAAAGAGGGGAGCAGACAGGCAGCGGAGGAGGACGCTGGAAGAATGAAAACGGGGAGGTTGAGAGGCTGAATCCTCAGCAAGGCAGCACAAGAGCCAGGATGAGAGATTTGACGGGGCTTTGTTTGTCATTCATGCGATCCTGCTCATCCCCAAAGCCCCCCGGCCGGCCCTGTGTAATAAACCCGGACATGCGGCTTCATTCATCCTCTCTGGCCCTGTGTGTGTGTGTGTGTGTGTGTGTGTGTGTGTAATTGTGCAGCCTGTTGACACGGTTCATAATGGTCCTTAAAGAGCCTGGCTTCCCTCAACCTGACAGCTCTGGACCGGACGGCTACCAGCGCCGCTGACAGAATGACATACACTAACATACAGCGCGCCGCAAGTTTGCCCTCGCCTTCCGCCTGAACCAATAAGAGGGCTCGGGGAGACCGGCCCAGTGTGTGGGGCAACTGAGCGCTCGTGGTGTGTGTCCTGACTGTATTGATGTGTTTCAGCAGAGTGTGATAGATGAGTGTGTGTGTGTGTGTGTGTGTGTGTGTGATGATTAGCCAGGCAGCGCTCCGGTGTAGTATGACCGAGCTGAGGGGCATCTGTCTGGGCCATGCAGCACGTGGACATGGAGACTCACTTGGGGGTGGGGTCCGGGGGGGTGGGGGTGTCGGAGTCCCCTGTCCACCCCTACGCCACCCAGCATCCCCCCCGCCTACAACCTCCCCCCCAAAACAAAAGCTCCAGATGGTAGGAAAGCCACCAACCTCCCTCAACACTCACCCTTCGCTCCCCCTCCCTCAACCTTTGTCTGGAGGCCTGTCCCTTTGTTTGCGGAAGAGAGACCCCCGAACGGATTAACTCTTTGCATTCCAGCCTCTTTTGTGTTAAACAGCCAAATCTAAGACCCCGACCCCAGCGCCACCCCCGTCGTCCCCTCCTCAGCACCTCGCCGAGGTTTTCTTCCCTACTGCCTCTGCTTCGGAGGCTGTTTCCTGTAGGATGGCGTTGGTGAGGGGGGAGGGGGTGTTGGGGGAGGAAGAGGGAGGCTGGTGGCGGTGGTGGGGGGGGGAGGTCACTCATCCACATCTGTTGTTATGGGTGGAAGGATAAAGAAAAGGCTCAGCGAGGGCTGCAGGTGTTGATTGTGTCATTAGCTCCCTCTCTATTGGCTGCTGCTAGTTGTCTCCTCCTTATCCCCAAATCGATTCTTTAACCAGTTTTCACTGGATGGCCGCTGAATCCCCCCCGACACTCACACACACACACACACACACACACCCCTCACCCAATACACAAAACACACACACACATAAAACCTTAGCACAACAACAGCACGTCGAGGGACCCTCCGTGTGATTGCCTGTAGCTGAAATTCTTGTTTGTGAGGGGCAGAGAAAACAGTGTACCACCTGCCTTCTGCTCCTAAATGTCTGGACTCCTCTTTTATAAACACAGCCTTCAGACGCTCGTCAGACTTCCTCGCTTCCATTCATCCATCTCGCCTCGCAAACCTCTCGGATCGGAAATCCGGAGCGGCTGAGTTTTGCCGTTGGTGCCCGGCCTCCTGGTTGCGGTTCCACGTTGGAGCCGGATCATCGCTGGCGGTCACATCTAAATAAAATCCAATAGCGGCAGTAATACAGTCAATTCGGCTCATTTAAAAGGAGCCGTGCACCGGTTTGTATCTGGTTTCCCTCGTTAACGGACTGCTACAGAGGAGGAGTGCCTACAAGGCCGGCGGTGGTTACCATCTTTAGAATAAAACATCCAGACTCATGTCACAGTTACAGGTTTTTTCCTTTTTCTTCCCCAACCCTAGAGGATGAGGGATAATGGAGATACCAGATATATCCTGAAATCCCTACTGATGACTTGGATATCCTGTTATATGAAACCATCGTTCTTATCTACGACCCAGAATCAGTTCATTTTAATGCAGTTGTTGCAATCAGTGGATTTCAGGTGAAGCAGACCGGTTTGAAGGAATAGTACCCGGGAGAGGAGAAGATGTTGTCCTATTAGAGAGCTGGAGATGGTGCAGCTCCAGGGTTACCGACCAAGGTCATGTGTGGAGCTCTGTAGGAATGAATCTTGTTTTTTTGAGGTCTGCGGTTCACACAAGCTTCAAACGGCATCACGTCGAACGTGAGCGTTTTTACTCCCAGCGACGGCGTTCAGGCATCACAGCAGTGTTCGTTTATGGCGATTATCTTGCTGAACAAAATGTGTATCATCACATTTTTGCCACGGAGATTATTTCCTACAATAATCCAGATGTAAAAACCCCTTTTGGGCGTTTTAGTCCAGGGAACCAGTGCGATGCTAACTCCACGTCCCTGCAGCGCTGCCTATTTAAACACGTGGATGAATTTGAGTTTGTGTTGGGCTGTCCAGAAGGTCTCTTGAATCTCCACCGTGAAGACTTGTTTCATGGTCAGCTCCTCTGTTCTTGATTTACACGGCACAGCGGTGTCGCCGTTGCCGGATGCATGGCTGCTGAAACTTGAGTCGAGGTCATAAAGACGACCAGAAGGCTTGTGTTTCCTGCCTCCGCTCTTTGATTGCAGCATTTTGTCCCATTAAGAAGAGCCTGTTCTGATAAGAGGCTGCATGTAACTTCGTTTTTTGGGGGAGACTCTGGTTTTTTTTTCTCTCTGCCCCCTTATCTCCATCTGTTTCCTCCTCCGTTTTAATGCCGACGTATATTTCCGTCTCTCTGCGGCCGAAGCGTGGTGCAGGGTTATCATATAGACCTGCCACCAGCAGCCCGTGTGTCTGTCTTCTTCTGCTTCTTTGTTTACGCTCCTTATTATAATGGAAAAGCACATTGTAACCACTGGCTTTGTCAGACCACAGTTAATTGCAAACAATTATCGTGATGGCATTTAATTTTAGTAATTGTCTTCTTCTGGACGGCTGGTCGCTAATCCCTTCCTCCTCTGTTCTGGATACAAAGTGTGTGTGTGTGTGTGTGTGTGTGTGTGTGTGTGTGTCTGACAAAGCCAGCTCATATTTATTTTAGCTTTGTTTCCCATTTGAATGAATAAAAAAGAGAAACAAAGAAAAAGAGAGTTTTCATGACCCCCAAGCTGCTATTTAAATCTCATCCTGCGACTTCAAAGTAAGAGCGGGTTTAAGGTTTTTTTTTTTTTTTCCACACAGAGTTGTGTGGCACAAATACCATCAGTTGCTAACCCGTAATACCATAAAGAGCTTCCCATTATGAGATGATTAGATTGAAATGATTAGATAATTGGATAGAACATTTACTATTACCAGGGTGTGCAGAGTACAAGATTTCTTGCAGATTGCTGCTGCTAATTAACCGCACATTTTGATTTACCAGATCATTTCTGAAGATTAGCGTCTCTGAAAGGGAAGCAACAACAACTACGACATGGGCTTTTTCTCCCTTGAAATGTGGGTGGGATTGTGAAATCAGAGCTAACAATGGTCCCATCCAGACTCTCCTGTATCTGGCTGGTACATGAGACGCTAGCGTAGATGGGGAACAGATTTCTTCCCCCCTGATTGCACCCTGAAAATCAGGCTTTTTGATTAGTACATTATTATTAGAGTGAATCTGCTCGCTAATCCAACCCCTAATGGACCTGTTGTAGCCACACAGAGGAACGTCTCCCTACGTCAACCACCTGAAATAATATCAGCATAATGAAATCCGTGTTTCTGCGTTTAGTCTCGTCCCCCCAGCGATCCAGCTCCAGATTATGCAGCGACGCAGAGAGAGAATGAGATTTCCTCTGCGTGGCTCAGACAGAAGCAGGTCAGCTGCTCAAATCGCAATATATTTCTGACTTCGCAGGCTGCGAGATGTCAGATCACCTTTCCCAGCCCCGCACCTGTACCTGCTTGTGTCTTTTGGTGTAACAAACTGTAACCCACGTTCCATTTCATTTCCCTGAGAGCTGATTGGATTTGCGATGGCCGAGCCTTTTCCACCGTCTTGGCTGACGGAGCGGCAATCTCTTTAACACCGACCGATAGATATGATAATGTACACTGGCTTTATTGTCGAGTGACAGAAGGGCAGCACACACACACACACACACACACCATATGTGTTCAGCTCCATCTTTGTTCCTCTGTCTGGAGGGGGACCCCGGTGCGTGGCGAACGCCTCGGGGCGCCGACTCTGTCTTTTTTAATCTTTAAATACTTTTACAGAAGCGTTTCCATTGTAGTTGGTGCGCTTTGAGAGGTTGTTATCGTGTGCCGAAGGGTTGAAAATGTATCGCTCTTTTCTAATTTTAGATCACCTCTTGTTTTCTCGGTGTCCTCAAATAGCACGCGGTTCAGAGGAACACAAGGGAAGGTGCAGATCAGGGATCAGCGGTGGTTTATAATAACCGTGGTGCAGGAGATAACGGCGCTAAAACCATGAAAATCAAACACCGTTGTCGACGGGGAAATGACCGGCGTGTGACAGGCTGCTGGTGTGCGATACTCCGACAGTTATGGGCAATCAGCTGATATTTTCTGCTCCATTTCGCAGTCTGTCATATCAAGTGTCACGGCTGTCCCCAACATCAGCACAAAGGATGCATGTAACGGTTTATTTGCACCTTTAAACGACAGCAAGAATGAGTTCAGCACTTCTTTTTTTTTTATTATTATTTCATTTTTTTTTTTAAATACGCTGTCCATGAAATCAATATCTGGAAGAAGGAGAAGTCTTTAATGTGAGGCGGCTTAGCAGGTACTTAATTTCAGTGCAGTAATTAAGGGTCCATTTGGAGTGGGACCTGGTGGCCCCTGCTGCCCTGGAGGACTGGGATTTGTCTAATTAACTAATATGAGAACGTCTGATTGGGCAGTAAGTAACATAATCACAGCTGATTGGTCAATAACTTGCAGGTCGCCGGGGCAGATTGAGGGGAACATTTAGTGACCCAGACCTCCTGGTTAAAAGCTCTGTGGAGCTTAGTTGCAGGCTTTAAGCTAGAGCACTGGAGGACTGGAGGACTGGAGGACTGGAGGGCTGGAGGACTGGAGGGCTGGAGGACTGCAGGACTGGAGGACTGGAGGGCTAGAGGACTGCAGGACTGGAGGGCTGGAGGGCTGGAGGGCTAGAGCACTGGAGGACTGGAGGACTGGAGGGCTGGAGGACTGGAGGACTGGAGGACTGCAGGACTGGAGGACTAGAGGACTGGAGGACGGGAGGGCTAGAGGGCTGGAGGGCTAGAGGACTGGAGGGCTAGAGGACTGTGGGACTGGAGGACTGGAGGACTGTGGGACTGGAGGGCTGGAGGACTGTGGGACTGGAGGACTGGAGGGCTAGAGGACTGCAGGACTGTAGGCCTGGAGGACTGCATGGCTGCAGGACTGGAGGGCTAGAGGACTGCAGGACTGGAGGGCTGGAGGACTGTGGGACTGGAGGACTGGAGGACTGCATGGTTGCAGGACTGAAGGGCTAGAGGGCTGGAGGACTGTGGGACTGGAGGGCTGGAGGACTGTGGGACTGGAGGACTGGAGGGCTAGAGGACTGGAGGACTGGAGGACTGGAGGGCTGGAGGACTGCATGGTTGCAGGACTGGAGGGCTGGAGGACTGCATGGTTGCAGGACTGGAGGGCTGGAGGACTGGAGGGCTTTTTTTTTTACATTCCAGATGCGATGTCTGAATATTTGCCAGAATTAAAAGTGCATTGCTCTTTAAAAGGGCAAACTTGTGTTATATTGCTATTCTATTATCATATATCAGTGACATAAATATTCTTGTATAATATCATCCTTTAACACAATTATTTTCATTTCGTCCAACAAAAGGACTTATTGTGACGGCCCAAGTATTCACCTGCTGTTTGATTAGACATTTCCTGATTTTGCCAATTAAATGGGGTTTTGTGTTTTGTGTAGCAGAGTCCATTGAACCAAACTATCTTTTTTGACCTTTTTAAAGTTCTTGTACGGCTTCTCATTTCAAAGTGTTATTTAATGCTGCTTCAACAAACACGAGTCTCCCAGTTTACTGTGATGCATCACCTTCTTCACCACCGAAAAAAGGTGACCGAGGGATTCAAAGACATTTGTCTTTCTATGTTAATGGAACGTGTATAATTTTACTATTGTGCTTTTTATGTTATGCATGCCGGTGTTCAAACATTTTCAGCTCCCTGAGCATCAGACCAGCAGGAACACAACAGTAAGTGTGTGTGAGGTGTCCTAACTGCTCTCCTGTCTGTGTGCAACAGTGTATTCTGGGATCTGTACTGCGCCGCCCCGGACCGAAGGGAGACATGTGAACATTCCAGCGAGGCCAAGGCTTTCCATGACTACGTGAGTGAACTTAACCAACCCTCTGGTTTCGCCGTTCGGGGGGGGGGGGGGGGGGGGGGGACACACGCTTGCTTGTGTGAGCACATCCGACCGCACACGCAGCGGGAGTGTGTAGCGGGAGGAGTCTACTCTGTGTGTGTGATAGTGCTGCCGGGTCTTGTTTTGACATGTCTGCTGCTGTTCTTCTGGATGGGACGCGTCTCCGAGCCAGACGCCTCCGAGTAGCGTGCTCTTAAAAAATGCAACACCTATGAACACGCTTCTATATTTTATGGGAAAGCCCTCAGACTTCCATCTTTTTCATTTTTTAACGTCTAATCGAGAGGATTCATAGTGATTTCTGCCATATTTTCACATCGTCAGGCCTCGGTTGGAGATCTGCTTTATAAGCTCAGCTGCATGCTTCCTCAAACGCCGATCCCTGACCCCGCAGGTCTTGGTGAAAACTGCTGGCCTGAGGTGAAAGGTCACGGCGCTGCCTGGGCTATTTATTGGTCCACTCAAGGTTTCAGCAAAGGTCAAAGCACATGAAGCAGCTGGCTGATCACACGAGCACATTAACACACACATCCACCAACAATACGTATACACACAGGACACATTTAGAGCTGGACGGCTCTGCTGGTCGCGGCTGGACGGGCGCTGAAAGGTCGGGGGCCGCGGCCCTCTTGACCCTCTCATCTCCTAAAGAGTCACTGCAGTCGATCAGTAACCGATCGAAGACGAGCTGTAGGTGTGCCAGCGGGTTGATGGCGATAGAAAGTCTTTGGTTGGTCTGGACTCACGATGGAGGATTTTATCAGGATAAAAAACACTCAAAGAAATCGATTGTAGTGGATTTCCATCATCGAGATCATCGGAAATATCGTCCAAGTGACTTCATGGTAGAGAAGATAAAACTAGAGCCTCATTTAAAAAAAATATATATATATTTATACTGTATTTATCCTTCATTAATGCAGGGAAACATGATTCATGATCACCCTATTTAAGATTTTGATGTTTTTTATGGATGCTCACTAACAAAAAGTCTGTTTTAGAGCCATTTTAAGAGTTTAGGCACATTTTGATGATTATGGTGAATGCTAATTATTTTTGCCAGGTGACGGTTTTGCTCTGTGATCATGGTCCTCGCAGTCCGACTCACTTTCCGTCAGCTGGGCTTTTAAAATAGATTTCTACCCGTTCTTTTTTCGGCTTGTCCACACGAGACTTTATTTGAATAAGGATTACACGGGTGTTTGGACGCTGACTGGACGGACCGCTAGATTATCGTTCCACCTGGGCAGCGGCGAAACCTGGAATGGATTAGAGGTGCTGCTCTCGCCGTTTCATTCAGGCTTTTCCAGCCAGTCGGCCGTTCAGGTGAACTCTCTTATGAGGTTTGACAGCAAAAGTGTGAGCACTTGTCAGCGGAGCAGATTACATTTGTTGTGCCTGTACTACACGTGTGTGTGTGTGTCTCCACTCCCGTCTGTGTGTGTGTGTGTGTTGGACCACCATAAGATTAATTACATGGTTAATTAAACCTGGTAGTTAATTAAATCTGACAACTGTGTCTAATTAATCTAAATGCAATATAATTTCCTACACCTTTCTCCAGAGGTAGGCCAGCTGGATACCTGCGTGTCAGCTCTTTAACGCCGCCGCGTTGACAGACCCGGTCAATGTATGGCTGAACATCGAGCTTCACATTTTAAATAGTGTTTCAGTCCGAGGCCTCATAAATCCGACAGCATCCCCGACGCTAGAAACCGTTTTTTTTAGACTTGATGTATCGTAACGGAATCAGGACGCCGTGGGTGCGTTTTTAACAGACAAACGCATAAACGTAGTTGTAGTTCAAGGACGGTGTTGTTTGACCTTTTGCCCGGTTAAAGTTCAGGAGGTCAGAGTGTCTGAGAGGTCCGATCTGTTAGTGAAGCGCCATTCTTTGTCAGATACAGTTCTTCATATTCTAAACTGTTTTGTGCATCTTTTTTTTTAATACATCGAAATTCTGATTCATTTGTTTGCAGTCTTTTGGAAAATTTGGGATTTTAAAGTAAAGTTGTGCACTTTTGACCCCGACTGGTTGTTAGTGATGCTATTTTATAATAAAGGAATATTCCTTTTTTTCCTTCTTTGATTGTAAACGTTGGAACTCCAAGCCAAAGTGCCAGTTAACGTGTGTGTGTGTGTGTGTGTGTGTGTGTGTGTGTGTGTGTGTGTGTTCATGTGACAAGGATAGTGAAACGGAGTGTCGGGGTCGGAGCGTGGAGTCCCCGGGGTGATGAGGGGTCTGTCTGTCTCTGATTAACTCCGGCTCCTCGGTCCCCGCAGACCGACGGCCCGATCAAGTCTCTATCGCCCCCCCTCCCTCCTCCCCCTGGCTGATAACTCCCCCCCTCCCCCGGCTGATAACGGCTCCCTCGCCGTCCCGCCGGATCACAGAGTGAAAAACAACACGGCTCCCAGGAGCTCTTGTGTGTCGCTCTCGTGAGAGGAATGTGTGTGAGATAAAGCAGGATTGGTTTGTTCTTATTAATGTCTTATTTATTTATTATTAAGTATAATTCATGGTCTCCTCCGCTGGCTGCCGCACCGGTTTGTTGTGGATAAAAACGGGAAAAATATCAGCGTTGCCGTGCAATAAAAACTGATATTTAGAAATGCAGTTTGCTTATTTGTTTCCTGGAAGGAACACGGTTGCTAGGCAACGTTGAGCCCAGTGTACAGTGTTAGTTACACATTTTGGTTTGGCTCAGTTTTGCTCAATTTGGCCCGGTTGGAAGGCACCTCTTACTCAGCCCCGTCCTACTGGCCTCCATCGTGAGCGATGATGTAGACTTTGTTGGACTCTCCAGTTTGGGAAAGATAATGGAGTATAATGTGCTAATCCCCAGATCTGGGGACTGGTTGACAGCTAATCCAGGGGAATGTGGTGGGATTGGAGCCCTGGCCACACTCCCAGAACTGGGGAGGCCTCCGACTGGCTGGATGGCGGGGCTGGCTTCACCCCTGGACAGCCAATCCGCTATCACAGAAGTGAGCCAGATGACACGGCAGTATAAAGCCCCGGGACGAGCCCGGAGTCTCGTACCTCCGTAAAGCAACTTAAGTGGCCTCTCTTGTCGTCTTAATTGTTCGCTGTGTTGCTGTCCCTCCTCTTCACGTTGCCGTTTAATCATGTTTATTCCCTAAAAGAGATCCGCACGTCTTTGCAGTCGCTCTTTTCTGCCGGAATTTGGATGTTCCTCAAAAGAGCACTTTGTTGAGGAAACGTGTTTGATTATAAGAACATGGCACGTCTTTAGTAACTCAATATTAATGATTAAAGGACGGGGGAGCTTTGTGATGAAGAAAGCATACATATTGACGAGCGAGGAGGCACGCTTATTCACACACACACACTCTCACACACTTGCTAACATTAAAGCAAAGCAGAAGAATAGAAGAGTGTCTGTTTTCTCCATCTCTACACACACACACACTCCTGCGCGCATTTGCAATGGCTGACAAACAGTCTTTCAGGAAGCGATACACTCGGCCTGCTTGTTGCAGACATTTTGCGTGGCTCCAGCCAGAGGTCGCGACCCCGAACATCTGCGCTTCATGCCAACCCGGGTTGACCGCCCGCGGAGTGTCACAGATTTAGTGCCACAAGTGCGTCATTCACATCGCAGCGCTCCACTGACTCCACTCAGCCCCGTCACGACGGTCAGACGGGGAAGCATCCATCTTCTTCTGCAGCATCCAGATAATCCCACGTACATGCGTGGATTCCATCTGAAAATGATTTGTTGAAAATGAATGATGATGTTTTCATCAGTGGAGTCCTGTGTCGGGCTAAAACCAGTCGCAGCCTCTCAAATCAGAGCATTTCACAGTTTTTCCTCATTTTTATATCATTGCAAGTTATAAATATTTGGATTTTGGACAAAATGAGCAATCTGAGCTCAGGCTGGCCGATAATTCAATATGGTAATGAGTTATATATATTTATATATTTCAGTGGAATGGTATTGTGATGGAATCATATCGGGATACGGTGACACCCAATTAAGTCGTCTAAATTAATAACAACAAGCACATATTAACTCAAATTGGAAATCCCATTAAGATCAGTTAAATCAAACACTTGCTTTAATCGAATTAGTCTGTATTTGTGTGCATACACTGTGTATAGCTGCTGGGAACATTTATGGATTTTTTCTCTATAATCTCCTTTAACTGGTTTTCATTTTAACTAAAAGTTATGAATTGAGCAATAAGCAAATCCAAGTACTTTTCAATTGTACTTTGTATTTTATACTTTTCAAATCCATGTGGTTAATTCAAAAACTCCCAGAAAACATGATATATCATAATATATATATATATATATATATATATATATATATAATATATATATATAGAACATGTCTGCAAAAATGATAAATCACTTCCGAGCTACAACTTATAGTCATTTTCCTCATTTATCAAACCCTTTGTGCCCGTCGTGATTTCCCAGACGCCGAGCGGCGATGAGGTCACGTAAGACAACAGAAGGAGTAAATCCCCACATTTGATATGCAAATATTTGTCTTTGAAATGACGCAAATGATAAATCATCACAACTGTTGTTGATTATGTTTCTAATCCACGAATCAGCTCATTTATTCAATCAATGAATGTAAATGAAAAGCAATGAACCGAAGTATCAGTTGGAGCCCTTGATCTGGTTCCCAGCATGCCGTGTGCAGAGAGGCAGACAGGCAGACAGACAGACAGGCAGGTGGATGGAGCTGACTGGTCGTTGCCCGGGGATTCTTTGAGAGGGTTAAACATTTGTTCGGCTGGACCGCAGTAACAGGTGGCACGAGGGGAGGAGCGGCGCTCTGTCAACAAGCGTTGATGGCGAGCCTTTTGTCTGGACGCCGTGTGTGTGATTCTGTGTGTGTGTGTGACTCAGTGTGTGTGACTCTTGTGTGTGTGATGCTGTGTGTGACTCTTGTGTGTGTGATTCCGTGTGTGATTCCGTGTGTGATTCCGTGTGTGTGATGCCGTGTGTGTGTGATTCCATGTGTGTGTGATTCTGTGTGTGATTCCGTGTGTGTGACTCTGTGTGTTTTCCGTGTGTGTGATTCCGTGTGTGTGTGATTCCATGTGTGTTTGATTCTGTGTGTGTGATTCCGTGTGTGTGATTCTGTGTGTGTGTGTGTGATTCTGTGTGTGTGTGTGTGATTCCGTGCGTGTGATTCCGTGTGTGTGACTCCGTGTGTGTGTGATTCCGTGTGTGTGTGATTCCGTGTGTGTGATTCCGTGTGTGTGATTCCGTGTGTGTGTGATTCCATGTGTGTTTGATTCTGTGTGTGATTCAGTGTGTGTGTGATTCCGTGTGTGTGTGATTCTGTGTGTGTGATTCTGTGTGTATGATTCCGTGTGTGTGATTCTGTGTGTGTGTGTGTGATTCTGTGTGTGTGTGATTCTGTGTGTGTGTGATTCCGTGTGTGTGTGTGTGTGATTCCGTGTGTGTGTGATTCCGTGTGTGTGTGATTCCGTGTGTGTGATTCTGTGTGTGTGACTCCGTGTGTGTGTGTGATTCCGTGTGTGTGATTCCGTGTGTGTGTGATTCCGTGTGTGTGTGATTCCATGTGTGTTTGATTCTGTGTGTGATTCTGTGTGTGATTCTGTGTGTGTGATTCCGTGTGTGTGTGATTCCGTGTGTGTGATTCTGTGTGTGTGTGTGATTCTGTGTGTGTGTGATTCCGTGTGTGTGTGTGTGTGATTCAGTGTGTGTGTGATTCCGTGTGTGATTCTGTGTGTGTGACTCCGTGTGTGTATGATTCCGTGTGTGTGTGATTCCGTGTGTGATTGCGTGTGTGTGATTCCGTGTGTGTGTGATTCCATGTGTGTTTGATTCTGTGTGTGATTCCGTGTGTGTGTGATTCCGTGTGTATGATTCCGTGTGTGTGAGTGATTCTGTGTGTGTGTGATTCTGTGTGTGTGATTCCGTGTGTGTGTGTGTGTGTGATTCCGTGTGTGTGTGATTCCGTGTGTGTGATTCTGTGTGTGTGATTCCGTGTGTGTGATTCTGTGTGTGTGTGTGTGATTCCGTGTGTGTGATTCTGTGTGTGTGACTCCGTGTGTGTGTGACTCCGTGTGTGTGTGACTCCGTGTGTGTGATTCTGTGTGTGTGTGACTCTGTGTGTGTGTGTGATTCCGTGTGTGTGTGTGTGTGTGATTCCGTGTGTGTGTGATTCCGTGTGTGTGTGATTCCGTGTGTGTGATTCTGTGTGTGTGACTCCGTGTGTGTGTGTGATTCCGTGTGTGTGATTCCGTGTGTGTGTGATTCCATGTGTGTGTGATTCCATGTGTGTTTGATTCTGTGTGTGATTCTGTGTGTGATTCTGTGTGTGTGATTCCGTGTGTGTGTGATTCCGTGTGTGTGTGATTCCGTGTGTGTGATTCTGTGTGTGTGTGTGATTCTGTGTGTGTGTGATTCCGTGTGTGTGTGTGTGTGATTCAGTGTGTGTGTGATTCCGTGTGTGATTCTGTGTGTGTGACTCCGTGTGTGTGTGATTCCGTGTGTGTGTGATTCCGTGTGTGATTCCGTGTGTGTGATTCCGTGTGTGTGTGATTCCATGTGTGTTTGATTCTGTGTGTGTGAGTGATTCTGTGTGTGTGTGATTCTGTGTGTGTGTGATTCCGTGTGTGTGTGTGTGTGTGTGATTCCGTGTGTGTGTGATTCCGTGTGTGTGATTCTGTGTGTGTGTGATTCCGTGTGTGTGATTCCGTGTGTGTGATTCTGTGTGTGATTCTGTGTGTGTGATTCTGTGTGTGTGATTCTGTGTGTGTGACTCCGTGTGTGTGTGACTCCTGTGTGTGTGATTCTGTGTGTGTGACTCCGTGTGTGTGTGACTCCGTGTGTGTGATTCTGTGTGTGTGTGACTCTGTGTGTGTGTGATTCCGTGTGTGTGTGTGATTCTGTGTGTGTGACTCTGTGTGTGTGACTCTGTGTGTTTTCCGTGTGTGTGTGTGTGACTCTGTGTGTGTGACTCTTGTGTGTGTGATTCCTTGTGTGTGTGTGTGTGTGTGTGTTTCCCGTGTTGCCGTACCAGGTGCTCACTCTTAACACCACGTGTCTGTCGGAGCCCTTCCTTCCCTTTCGTTGCCGTCTTTGTCTTTTTTTCCTCTTTTTTTTCTTGGAAAGACAGAATTTACTCATCCTGCACCGTTTTTCCTGCTTCAATTCCTCTCAGGTCTTTTTCACCCCCCCCCCCCCCCCCCCCCCGCCGCTCTTTCTTTTCCTTTCCTCTCTCTGTTCCACGCTCTCTTTCTTATCCTCCCTCCCTCTCAGAGGAGATTGATTGGTAATCTGGCTTGGTGCCAGTAGTGCCCGTTTCCTTGCTCGGGGGAAGGAGAGAGAGGTGGGGGGGGGTGGGGGGGGGGGGGGGGGGCATGACGACATGCAGGAATAATAATAACATCCATAATACGGGCATGTAGGTATGGAGTCAGCGTTGGCACGGCGGTGTCTTCTTTGTATAGACTCAGTTTAAATATAGCCTTCCATGCCACAACATTGTGTCTCCATTTCTGTTTGTGTCTATCTGCCTTTCTATCTCTCCCCCCTCCCCTCCCCTCCCCCTCCCCCCTCCTCACCTCCGTTTTGCGCCTGTGTCGTCTTTTACAATCAAACGGCGCGTGGCGTGCGGGCTGCAGGCAGACGGGCGAGACGCCGGCGTCTTTGTGTGCCCGTTGTTTACCGTCTAAATGAATAGGGCCGGTCTGTGTAGACCTTCCTCTATCTGAGGGAAGCAACAAAGCCCCCAAAGTGCTGCCCTCAAGCTGCGTGTGCCGTTCGGCTGGAGGTCTGGAAGCGACAGAAGCAGGAGGATCAAATATTGTTTATGATTCCCTTCCCTCGCAGGTTGTTTTTTTTTCCTTTCTGGGCCGGTGTAAGCGTTTGAGCGCGAGCTCCCCCGGATCCGTGACGTGGAGACAGACGGAGACAACAAGCCGGGGACAGAAAGACGAAGCGACAGAGGGGGGGAGATGTATCGGCGTGTAGGAAGAAAGCGCTGTCTGAAGACACTGGGGACTCTATTTGAAGTCTCTTCATAGTTTATCTGAGTTTTTGCTACTAGTTGTGCATATTGCTGGCGAGTAAATGCCACGAATCCGCCTGACTGAAAGTTATTGTAGGAGCCGGAACCCTGCAGCGTTTACTTTCCCCCCTTCCTCGGCATGCAGATTTGCAGGCCGGCCCCCCATCTCGCCTCCCTAACCCAGTTCCCCACAAATGCCCTCTCTGCAGCATCATCATCATCCATAAAAAAATTCCAAAGGCGTGCTTTAAATGAATACTACGTTCTGGGGGGGAATGGTAGGAACTCCTCAAGGCATTTGTGTATCTCTGGCAGTGGAACTACGAGGTGAATGCTGCCAATTCGGTTCATTTTCAGGAAAAAAAGATTATAGTTCAGTAATTAAAAAAAGCAACATTCATCACTCGTTTGCCTCGACTGAAACCGGTTTACTGTGGGGAATTGAAGTGAGCAATTTGTCTGGAGGGGGGGTTGGAAGTTTGACGGGCGACCTTCCGTGGCAGAGGTGTTTCTGTCACACACACACACACACACACACACCACCATCTTTTGAAGTTCAGCGACACCGGTGATTCCCAAACCACATCCACTTACAGGAGCCACTTATCCATTGTGTAAAAGGACGCCGTCTTGAACAAAGTGGCATAAATTACTGCAATTTTTGTTGCTTCTGCCGCGTTGGCAACCTGCGCTGACTTTGTGTTTTGTAACTTTGTGTCCGCGGGGAGAGGCCAAGAACAACCCGGCGTAATGTTCCAACAGCGAACCGTGACTTTTGGGAGCATTTTTTCACGAAGCAAATTTCCAAGGAGGTCGGTTTTTCCAAGTGAGGCGTCGCGGCTCGTCTTACCTTCCCGGTTCTCTCTCTTCCCAGAGCAGCACTCCATTACTGCCGTCCCTCGTTAGGCCTCCAACGCTGACGGCGGTGACGAGGATTGTCAGGCGGGTCCCAGGGAGTGAAACCTATCTCTTAAACACACACTCCTGTTGGTTCAACTCGGGGAGCGGCGAGGCCTTTTCCTTTCTTTTTACGCCCATTCCTCCAATTAAATCGCCGCACACTGGAGCCGCTGTGGTCGACTTAATATGAGACGAGTTAGATTTCCTTTTTTTTTTTTTTTAATTGAGCTTGAGTGCTTGCTTTTGAACGGGTCCGCTGAGGAATTTAGTGTATGGAAGTGAAGAAGAGGGACGTTCTGTGAAAGTGGGAGGATACATTTAATATTATGGATTCAACAGATATGTATGTTGTTCTCACGTTCACATATGAGGTTTGACCCATTAAGAGACTTCTTGTATTATTTATGTATCATATAATATTCTAGGAGAATATATATTATTATTTGTCAATAATCACCTTTCATACAAGTGATTTAAAATAAAGGGAAATAGGCAAATGCCAGGTTTATGTCAAATATAAAAATAAGATGGAATTGAATATATAGAAAACATAACATGAAATGGAAAAAAACACAATAATAATATTAATAGTATTGATATACCGGGTCGCCCATAAAGGTGGAATCATTTGCAAATGTCTTGTCTTTAATAGCGGTAAACAAATGTTATGCATGAATTAATTTCACCTGGTTGATTGGGACACATGTCATCATATCACCTGGTCAGCAGTGATTCCTGATGCATTTAATAAGAATAAACAAAATATTCCAACGTTATGGCCAACAGTGTATTTGCTGCAAATGAAAACCTCAAGCAAAAATCTTTGTTTGCTGAACCGTTTTATTTACCCTGAGTAGTGTCTGCAGGTATTTCTTATGTATACAACCCATAGATTTAGAAAGAAATTCCCCAGTCGCTCCTATGAAGGTTTGACTGCCGGGTAGAAAGTAACCCGGATCTGAGGGGCTCATAGAGCAAACTGGTGTTTCCTTTAACCCCGCCTCCCAGCAGCTCGGCCTCTGCAGCTCATTAAGCCGAGGAAAAGAACTTCTGAGAACCTAATTTAAAATAAGGTTATATAAATGTTCATACTGGGAAGTTGCTGATTTACAGGCGTCTTTTTTCCCCAATTAAACAGAAAAAAGGTATTTTTGGGCCCAATGTCCTCACGTGAAGCCCGTGCGTTGCCTGAGAGGTGAAACTCGGGGCACAAACTGTAGACTCCTGCTTAGCCACGCACATGAAGATTTTATTCAACTCAGACTCATGTTTGTTTGCAGGACGGTCGGATAGCGATGTCTTTGTAGATCTCCCAGCTTCCTCCCGTCAGAGTTCTGTGGTGAAACTAAATAAAGGTCATTGATTGATTGATTGAAACCTCCAGCGCTCGTGTACATTTGAGGTGTAACACTGATTGTGTCGTCGCTGCTTCCGCCTGTTGTGGTCAACCGAAAAAGGACCGCACGCCATTCCGTCTGTCTGCTTCTTACCGTCACTAACGGGGGCTTGATGACTTGTTTTCTCAGTGGCCAAACAGTCAAGTTGGCAGCCTCTGCTTCCCCTTCTCTCCCGTCTGCCTGATTACACGTCGCATGTTTGTATTAACATGCATTAATCAGCGGTTTGAAGGACTTAAAAGGCGGCAGATTGAAATTGCCTAAAAAGTAACTTGGGCCTCGAGTCGGAGCTGTCTTTCTGCTCTGGGGTTTGGGTTTCATCCTTTTGAAACACTATAACAACCTCTCTTCTAAAAGTCTGCATCGCTCCTTTTTCACGTCTTTGTCCACTCTTACAATCCCTCTCCTCCTCCTTTCTCCTTTTGCCTCTGCCTCCCTTTGTGGCAGCGGGCAGGCTTGTAGCTGGCAGACGTCGCAGCCTGGCACAGTGTGTCCCTGGCATGGTGTGTGTACGTGTGTGTGTGTGTGTGTGTGTGTGTGTGTGTGTGTGTGTGTGTGTGTGTGTGTGTGTCTGCCTGCTGCACCTCTCTGCCAGTCCACCAGTCTCAAGTACCAGCTGGGCACCAAAACTCACAACCAAAATAAACTGGCTGCTCTATCAATGGGCCCATGGGTTGAAGTGTGTGTGTGTGTGTGTGTGTGTGTGTGTGTGTGTGTGTGTGTGTGTGTGTGTGTGTGCTGTGTGTGTGCGTGTGCGTGTGCGTGTGCGTGTGCGTGTGTGTGCCGATCGGACACCCTGCTTATTAGGTCTCATTGAAGCGCGTGGTGAAACAAACAGTCCTTCCTCAGATGAATGCCTGAGATGTTCGCCTGTCTCAACTTTGCATTACACTGAAGCCCTCCCTGCGAGGATTAAAGACTAAAACAATTACAAAGCCTTATTTGCAATTCAAATTCACCTAAATGCAGACTTAATCCCCATTTCTTCTTTTTTTCTTCTTTCTAAAGACAGAATAGTGAGAGGCAGAGTGAATGTGCGATCCAGTTCAAGCCTCTGTCGGGGGTGTTCTGCTGCTAAAATAACACTTCTAAGTTATAGGGGGGATAATGAACGTGCTTTGAGCTGCTTGAGTTATATTTGGAGAACAGTTTGTCTGTTAAAAGCCCGACTTGTGTCATGACGCCGTAAATGTGCGGGAATCGGCAGGGGAGTCGCTGACTTTCACGCCGCTCGTACCGAGTCGCGCTTGCACACGCCCTCGCAAATATTTGCATTCTGCTTTCTTTTTTTTTTTTACATATTCACACGGCCGTGCGTTAAGGTGTGTGTGTGTCCTGATGGCGGGGGCCACGGCGAGCATGCTTTACTGCTGCCCAGGGTATATTTACAGACAGTGACTTTAATGCAGTGTAATGATTATTTTTATTCCGGGTACTTCGACAGCCCGTTCACTCTGAGTGGAATGGCTCCCCATTGGCCCACTGATTACCTCCGTGGCTGCTGCCACACCTGGCTCCTTCAGCTCTCCTATCTTACCACCGCTGCACCTCCTCCCCCCTCCCCCTTTTTTATTACTACACCTTCATCTGTTCATCCCTCTCTCTCAGTGCACTTTTACCCGTCGTCTCTTTCTCTGCTGCGACACCTTTATCGTCCCTTCATCTCTTCCTTCCCTCGACTGTTACACCTCCTCTACGCACCTCCGCAGCCTTTTTTTGCTCCTTAGCACATTACTTTTGCAAGTTGGTGGAGTTTCCCACAGAGGTGTGCATAGATGTTGGACAGTATACTTCTATGTACTACAGATTAGACTTTCTGTGTGTACTGGATGGTATTCTTCGTAAACCAAAATGCACATGAAACATTGTAAAACAGTAAGAACGGGATTGTTCACATCGGCTGCCTCAGTGTGTGACCTTTGACCTTTTTTGCATCTCACTCCAACTGCTTACGCTGTTAAAAATAAATAATAGTGTGTAATTGTAGCTCCAGTCTTAAGCTTAATTAAGACGAGATAAGTCATTTATTGAGGTAACCATCTCAAAACTGCTGGCTAATGACAACCTTGAAATCATTTGGAAGGAGTAATGAGTTGATGTGCTTGGAACTCTCCAACAGATATTATTAAACAGGTAATTTGGATGTTTTGAAGTGCAAAGTATGAGATCCTTATTAGTGTATTATCTAAAGTGGACAGAGAAGCAGACAGGAATATTATATATATATATATATATATATATATATATATATATATATATATATATATATATATATTCTTTAGCTTGGAATATTTTCACAGCTGTGCCTTGTTGAAGGTGAACTGCCATTGTAATAAATTTATGCTCATGCAAAAGCCACCAGACTCCATTGAAAAGTAGAGTCATTTTACCTTGCAGACAGAGGGGTTGCTGGTAGGGGTGAGTATTGGCAGGAACCTCACGATACGATACGTATTACGATACTTTGGTCACGATACGATACGCATCACAATACTTTGGTCACGATACGATACGTATTACGATACTTTGGTCACGATACGGTACGTATCACGATACTTTGGTCACGATACGATACGTATTACGATACTTTGGTCACGATACAGTATGTATCACGATACTTTGGTCACGATACGATACGTATCAGGATACTTTGGTCACGATACGATACGTATCACGATACTTTGGTCACGATACGATACGTATTACGATACTTTGGTCACGATACGATACATATCACGATACTTTGGTCACGATACTGTATGTATCACGATACTTTGGTCACGATACGATACGTATCAGGATACTTTGGTCACGATACGATATGTATCAGGATACTTTGGTCACGATACGATATGTATCACGATATTGCAATATAAATAAAGATGAAGACACAAGTACATGTATATGTACATCAGATGATATTGATCAGAGGACAAATTGAGTCAAAACTATTTCATTCAAAACAGCCTCTCCATTTTATTATTTCCCATGAAATTCACTGGAATAAATATTGGAAATAAAATAAAAAAGGATAAAGTTCGATCTTTGGAGTTGAAAAATCTATATTGTATTGGGCGGCAAAGTATCGCAATATATTGCCGTATCAATATTTTTACCCAACCCTAGTTAGATGATCCTTCAGTAGTCACAACGGGGGAATTTGGCCTACTTCCCTGTTGTTTACAGACTTTATAGCTGTCTCAAAGAAAACCAATACAAATATTTAAAATATCCCATACTTTAACTTGAACCAATTTTTCTTGAGGTGAGTAAAATCTGCTCTTCTGCTGCTGCCGTACCTCCTGTTTCAGCAAACTGGGGTGATACGCTATAGATAACTAGCTCACATTCAACACATCCCAACTATCCCTTTAACAGGATATTCATCTTTAAATCACACTTTTGGGTTCATCCTTTCCACAGTAAAGATAATGGAGCTGTATGTGTTTATATATTAGTGTGTGTGCGACTGATGTTTTTCCACTGCAGCGATTAGCCGGCCCGAAGGTCATCACGGGGTCGGCGGCTGCCCCCGCCGCCGCTGAGGGTTAATTCTTCTGAGAGGGCCAGAAAATCCCCAAAATCCACATCGTGTACTTAGTAGCAACTGCAACGTGTGAACTTCCAACCTGCTGTCTGCATGTAAGCCTTCAGACCAGTTATTTATATCTGCCATGATTAAGTTCAGTGGAGAAATAGGGCAGCACATCTGGTTCCTTAGTGACTGGATGGCTGTGTGAGCGTCGGTTCACGTATGTAACCAAAAGTGACGCTGCGTGCGTACATGTGTGATTCCCGCCCGCCTCGCCGTCTCATCTGTTTTTATAACATCACATTTTTTCTGTAAAAAAAGTGACATTTGGAATAGAGAGATCCACGACGGCGACTCTGGAAAGGTCAGCGTTGACTGAAGGAGTGTGAGGGAGGCGATGGGTTTCTTGTCCACGGCGGTCAGGCGGACGATCGCCGCCCTGACTTCCAGGTTTCTTCCTCCCGGTTGAGAGAAGCAGCTCTCCACTGAGCTGCTCTCTTCTGCTGGATGCTGTAATCTCTTCAGTGCATGGCCAGATTACTGTCTGCTCCATATTGTCTGGTGGCGGGCTGCAGGATGGAGGGGGGGGTGCTCTGATCTGCCACTACATAAGGAAGATTACCTTTTTATTAATGTATCCATCTGGACGTTTGCTATATTTGGTTGTTTGTCCGGCGTGTGTGTGTGTGTGTGTGTGTTTTAGGGACTCGCTGTATAAACCCCATGAGATTTTCATACTCGATGAATCAAGGCTGAGATTAATAGACATGTGTTATTTCTCAAGAGCTGGCAACCAAACGACTAAATCACAACGTCACATAATTACGATGAGATGATATTAAAATATTTGTGACGACGACGGTAAATTCATTGTGCTGCAGAGCCAGAACATGAAACTGTTCTTTTTAAACGGAGGGATTCTCAGTAAAGAAAAATGAAGAAATTTCAGTATTCATTGCCCCCCCACACACACACACACACACACACACACACACACACACACACACACACACACACCGCCACCCCCACCCTTCCACGCGTCTTCCTCTCCATCTCTTTCTGTCTCCTGTGCAGAAATGATTTCCATTCCTGCTGAATTAATGAGGTTCTGCTGAACTGAGAAAAGACACACACACACACACACACACACACACACATCACACACACACACACACACACACACACACCACACACACACCACACACACACACACACACACACACACACACACACACACACACACACACACACACACACACACAGAAGCACACACACACACACACACACACACACACTCACAGAGACACACACACACCACACACACCACCACACACACACACACACACACACACACACACACACACACACACACACACACACACACACACAGAAGCACACACACACACACACACACACACACAGAAGCACACACACTTACATACACACCACACACACACACACAGAAGCACACACACACACAGAAGCACACACACACACACACACACACAGAAGCACACACACACACAGAAGCACACACACACACACACACACAGAAGCACACACACTTACATACACACCACACACACACACACACACCGCACACACACACACACACACACAGAAGCACACACACACACACACAGAGAGGCACACACATACCACACACACACAGAAGCATACACACACCACACATATACACAGACACACACACACAGAAGAACACACAGATGCAGGCAGGGAGATGCACACACACGTCCTCACCACCACACATCTACTACAGCCCTGTTTCAGTGTGTATTCACACACACACACACACACACACACACACACACACGTGCACGCTCATTCACTGAAGGGTCGCCTCTTCTTCCGTCTTTTCTTGTTTTTTAAAGCACAAACACGACTTTGCTTTAAAGTCAATTTGAGGAAATTCAGACTGAGATAGAGAGCCGGATGAAGCTGAACCTGAGGCCCAACATTAACACTATAGTTTCATATATGACCCCCCCCCCCCCCCCCCCCCCCACAGCAGCAGTTTAGTTCATAACCCCGCCCCTTAATCTTAGTGGTGGGCATGTCATGGTCATGTCAGATCATTTTTTCATGAAGATGGTGGACAGATGGTTTCTGTAGTTCTAGGTCGGTTTTATCACGGCGCTACATTTGTTTTAGTTTGTTCACACGTGTTTGATTTCATCACAGTCGTATTCACAGAGAGATTACGAACGTACGCTAACGAGCCACGGCCATGCTCGGCTTGTGGTTGGCTCGCCAGGTGTGTGGGCGGGGCTTACCTCGGCCAATCACTCCATATTCAAGATATTTTGGCCATAGTCTGTATATGTAATGTTGGGGCTCCATAGCTGGCCCCAGTCACCATGGTAACACTCTAGTGTGTGTTGAACACTACAGTAATTTGAGACTGTTGAAGGTTGTTAAACACCACTAACACGTAGCCCATCTTTTCTTACACACACACACACACACACACACACACACACACACACACACAACATCAGTGCAGGTTCCCACCTGTCACTCCACATCAGTCTCTGTTTGGACCGAAGTCAATCTTCAGAAGAGTCAGACTCCTGATCCTGGTTTTCATGACCTAATGATCACAACGCTGAGGTGATCAGCCAGACAGAACCCCCCCTCCCCCCCTTCCTCCATGGTAAACACACACAGTAAAGACACACTTGTGAATGGGGCACTAAGTCAAAAGGATGTGATTGCGGTGCACGTGGCTGGTGTGATGGAGCAGCTTGTGCTCCTCTTGAAAAGCTCTGTGAAGGAGCGTCTGAACAAAGAGGAGAACCGACCGACGGGAGAACCGGCTGATTCTGCCGAGCTTCTTCTTTGTGGAGCTGATTTTTATAACATTTTTTTAAGCTAAGGTGTTGGGTTTTCATGTGTTGGCGGACCACATCTGGCCACATGTGATGCTTGAAACCAGTCTTCAGATGAACTGTGATCTTTCTGGCTTTCTTCTTTCGTTTTGTGTTTGTTTTGTTTCTTGCTGTCTTGATTAAATGCGCATGATCTTGCACATTCAGCCACACAACAAAAATCCAGCCTCTCCCCCCCCAGTCTCTGCTGTCTCAGTGTTTTTCTTTCCCATTCATCATCACTGAAGCAAAGGAACCCATTCCAATTTCACGTGTTTTCATTCCACTCCTCGATTTGCTTATTTCTTCATCCCCCCTCTGTCTCTATTTTGATCTCAGGCAACCAGTCAGCAGTCAATAATCTGTTAAATAGCATTGATCGCCACCATTTAGTTTCCTGGCCGGCTACTTAGGTTGTAAAGCTGATCAATGGCTTTGAATGGGAACCACCTAGATAGCGGATTGACTGCTGGGACGCGTACTGCAATCATATCATTTGTCTTCATTTGCTGTTCAATTATTTGTTGTAATGGCTGCTGTCAAAAAACAGCCCCCATGCCGGCCTAAAACTGGAGAGTGCACACTGCCGGCGAGCCCGAATCGCTCCGCACACCTTGACTCGACTCCCCCCCCCCCCCCCCCCCCCCACCAGCTTCCCTCACACCGCTGCCTGAAAGCAGAGGAAAGACGTTATATAGCGAACAGCATGAGAGCAGCAGTATCGCATGTCTAAATGAGTATAGGAGAGTGTGTGTGTGTGTGTGTGTGTGTGTGTGTGTGTGTGTGTGTGTGTTGTGTGTGTGTGTGTGTGTGTCGGGGGGCCAGTGTGTGTAACTTGTGAGTGCATGCAGATGGTGCTTAAGCCTGGATGTGTGGATGAAGTCTGACCCAGACTGGACTTCCTCTACCCAACAGCCCCTTCCTGAACTCATCAATCACCTCTGTGTGTGTGTGTGTGTGTGTGTGTGTGTGTGTGTGTGTGTGTGTGTGTGTGTGTGTGTTGTGTGTGCTTGTAACATCCCTTTAATGTATTGATGAATTAGACTCGTTATTTGCTTATTTGAAATCTTGGAATGTGTGTGAGGTTATTTTAAATATTAGAAACAGGTGGAACTAATAGTGATTTTGGTCTTTCACGAGGTATAATAACCATTTATTGCTTTATTTTATTATTTTTAGGGCCTTTTGTGCATAATCAGCATTACATTTGCATATTCCCCCAAATATTGCTCTTCTTTAGAAGCATTTTCTGAGCTGCGATGCTCCAAAAAGACCACGTTTACAGTGACTTTTTGCAGCAAAAGCCAACAATGTTTGGATGAATTTAGAAAAACTGGGTGAAAATGATCCGCTTCTCTTCACAAATCTGGATATTTTGTAGTAAGTTGCCTTCATATAATTGGTTCAAATGAAATACACATAGAATGGATTCCCTCATTAAATACAACTTCACTTTCAACCGCTGTCCGTCCCACGGCGAGGTCCGATTTACAATTTACAATGCAGTTATCCACGTGGCAAAGTATGAATGTTACCGATGCACCAATAACTCAGTGGAGGGAACAACGCAGAGACGAACCAATGAAAGTGTTCCGACGTACGAGCTCCGCGTCCTGTGCGACGAGGTGCCGAGGCCTCCCTCCGAACTTCAGGCGATGAATTTACCCGTGACAGAGAGATTTAATGCCCCAGCCCGTCTGTCGGTAGAAATGAACTTCAGACTCAACCGGCGCTCTGGAGACCCTAATAATTTCACTGTAGCGGCATGTGGCTATTAGCGCTGATCTTTGTGCATTACAATGTTTTTTTTGCTGCTCATTTGCATAGAAACGGGCAAATTTTGCACCAAATGTGTGGAAATTACCTTTTATTTAAATAAGGCAAAGCAGCACCGAGACGCTGTTTGCTCGGCAACGGAGTGACGGGTGCTGTGAGAATCACGGCGGTTCTTTTTGTGAATTTGAACCTTAATGTGTCTTTTTTACTTGCAATGAATGACTGAGGAGAGGAGTTGCTACAACCACCATCCCGTTAGTGAAGTTAGCTTAGTTTGAAGTCCTCTTCTCCATTTACAATCAGGGTTTTGGGGGTTTTATTGTGACCCCAACTCTCGCTGGCTCATCTGGCACCAACTTCCCTCTTTTCTAATGTAACTTTCTTCTTTGAGTCTCTCCTCCTTCTTTTCTTCTCCTCCTTCTACCTCCCCCGGTTTTATTGGAGGAGGAGTGTCCCCCTCCCCCCTGCTTGTTTGAAGTGGCCTGCTCATATATCACAGCCTTTCCTCGCAGGATATCCTCCCTCTTCCTGCCTCTCCCTCTCTTTCTCCCTCATTCCCCTCCCTCTCTCATCAACCCCCTTTTTCTGTCAACCGTGGGAGGAGGGGAATACCTGTTAACTCTATTTCTTTTCTACACTTTAACACTCTCGGACACGAGACGCGCTCCCACACACAAGCAAACACCGATGATGAAGCTAGATGTCGGCGCTGTGAGCTAAAATGTGTCCCGAAGGGACGACGAAGAGACGGGACTCCATCCAATGATTGATTTGATACTTTTGACCCGATGTGTTCGTACATAACGTGTGTTCACCTGCAGTCGGATTGGAGAAACCGTTGTGTACACAAATTGACTCATTTGGATCAGAAGATGGCAAATGACTCTGCTGTCCTGACATTGGTCGGGAGTTCGTTCCACCACTGAGGACCAGAACAGAGAACAGTCTGGACTTTGCTGGGCCACATTTGTTTGATTTCAGCGATGGTGGTTCCAGCCGGCCAGCTGAAGTAGAGGAGCGAAGTGCTCGCTTCGGGGCATGAGGTTTGACCAGTGTTTGAAGGTAGACAGGTGCCGTTCCATTGATGGCCCTGAAGGCCAGCGGCATCGTCTTGAAATACGTGATGTTTGTATTCACCACCTCTCGGTCTCATTCATAGCGTGAGGTCTGGCCTTCAAGGTGGAAGAAGACGTTGATGTAGAACCACAAAAGCACCGGAGTAGGAGGTCAGGATTGGTGCACACGAAAAAACCCACAACATCTGCTTCCATGTTTGTCGTCAGTGAGAAATGTTACGATCGGCATCCATTCCAAGGATGAATGACTCTGCAGTAGTCAAGAGGATTTATTCTCTCCAGCTCCCATCATACAAATACATTTTTTTTTTTTTACAAATGACATCATTCTACCAGTAGGGGTATGGAAGGTGCCATCAAACCAAACATATTAAGCCATTAAGTCCAGAGGACCACCACGTAAACAACTAATAAAACGATCACTCAAAGAAGCTCAGAAACCAGATGACTTGGTTGGTGGAGACCAAAAAAGGAGCTAAAAACGAAACTTGACTTCAGTCTGCTGGATGTATAAAACTAACGATGTTGGTGTGTCATCGTAGCAGGCGATTGTACGTCACTGTTGAGTTCGTAGCTCGTTTCCACGGTTACGCAACACAACCCCAAAATGTCCAGGTGGGCAGGAGGAGAGTGGAAGGAGTACCGATTGGCCATGTTTGTGGGAATTTCACTCAAAAGAAATCTCATCATTACATGAATATGAGGGCGTGTAGTTCAACATCAGCTTCCTGTTTGGTTCATTTTTATGTGCTGCAGACGCTGGATTACCCCACTGTCCTTCATCGCTACCTCTCATAACACACTTTATTTGACTCTTATTCGTCCTTAATATCTCTCCTTTATGGGATTCATTATTCACTTCCTCCTTTTCATACTCCTTTAATTCAGCCTCTCCCTCTCTCTCCCTGCTTCCTCTCCTTTTGTACTCCTTGTTTTTCTCTCTCTGTGCCCTTGTTGTCATTTAGCGACTTCACCCAGCTCTGCCCTCCCTCCACCCTCTCTCTCCTCCACCCTCTCTCCTCCTCTCTCTCCCCCTCCCTCCACCCTCTCTCCTCCACCCTCTCTCCTCCTCTCTCTCCCCCTCCCTCTGTCTCTCCTCCTTTTTTCATATCTTACATTTTCTCTCCCCATCTCTCTTTCTCTCTCTCCATCCTTCTGCCCTTTTGCTCCTCCACCCACCCCGCCTCCTCTCTCTCTCTCTCTCTCTCTCTCTCTCTCTGTGTCTCTCTCTCTCTCTCTCTCTCTCTCTCTCTTCGACTGAGGACAAGGAGGTGAAAGCCAAGCGGATTACAGTGGCGGTTTAATCTGGCTGACCCACCAAGGGATTGCTCTCTACTTTGCTGTGAGGCTGCAGGGTTGGAGGGCAGCGGGACTGGGTGGGTGGCTGGGTGTGATGAGGTGGAGTGGGGGGGAGGAAGGGAAGGAGACCAGGTTGTAGAGGGGGAGGTGGGAGGAGAAAAGGAGGGAAGGAGAGGAGGAGGGAGAGGGAGGAGGATGGGAGCGGTTGAATTTGGAGAATTTTTTTTCTGTTTGTCTCGGGCAGAAAGACCCTTCAGGACTGTTTGTATGCACATACACAGTGTGTGTGTGTGTGTGTGTGTGTGTGTGTGTGTGTGTGTGTGTGTGTGTGTGTGTGTGTGTGCCAGAGGTGGGGGAAGGGCTTTGGTTGTTATTAAGAGATGGAATATTAATGCTACTTTGCCTCTAATTTCTTTCCATCTGTCATCAAGTCGTCCTCTGCCCGTGTGCCTGTCCTAGTCTATGAATAGATATTCTTCAGATATTAAAAGACAATTAGTCTGTTCTGTGTTTCAAAGACAAAATACAAAAAATGTCCTTGGTTTGATTTTTTTTTTTTTTTGCTCCTTTTATTCTGAAAACATCAAAATCTCATTTTACTCCGTCTTGTCAAAGTCATTCAAAAACTCGAGCGGCTTTCATCCTCAGTTAACACCCAGACGAGGCCTCGCCAAATTCATCAGTTCAACGAGCACTGCACCAGATTCTTCTTTGTCGGCTGCAGGTCATTTGTGTTTTTTTATTGCTATTTTTAATCTCTTGAAATTTGAACATGAAGAGCAAGGATAATGTGGCGATTAACAGTCGGGGCGCACACAAGGGCTTTGCTTTGGTCTCGTTGACAAAAATATACGTGAGAATGCGATTTCTCATGTCATATTATATATTTATCAGCTTTATATTTGAATCACGATCAATTTGAGCGTCTATTTACTGTAAATAAATACATTAAATCATTTTGCTTGTTTGTTTTACCTGAAAAAGGGTGTATTTGAGTTTTCCAGCCCAGAGTAGTGTCTACAGGTGCAAACCTCCACCAGTCAAGAGGTTAGGGCAGCAGCCTGAGAGTTCAAGCAAAGTTCTCCAAATGACTTGCTGCTGTTCGTAAAGCTTAGTTTCTGTGAGCATATGGTGATAATAGTTAACGGGGACTAAAATGAGCATATCAACATTTTTATCAGCTCATCTCTCATCTGGATTCTGTCAGCTGGGCAGTAAGAAGATATCATTCAGAGACATTTTAGTAAGTAAACCAAACGGAAATGAGGAAGATAAGATGAAATGTTTTTTTGTTTGGGATTTTGAAACATGTATGGAACATTAGATATAATACTCAGGACTACAAACCTGCTGGGTCCATTTTGGAGCCCCCTTTTTATGCACTTTTACTCATTATTCCATTTTTTGCTCTTCACAGGGCAGCTGTGCTAAAGAAAATAATTTAGGATGGCTTCGAGGCTTTTTCCCTCATATAGGCTCTTTAGTCCAATAGAAGCCAATTCTGTTGCGGCACTTCATTGACTGCGAGCAAAATGTAATGTTCCAGTCAAGAGTTTCGGCCTTGAATGAAACGGGATGTTAATAGTTGTCAGAACGCAGTGTGAGCGCGGTTCAGACATTAAGTGCCTTAACCTGTGCATCAAGTGGCAGCAGGGCAGACGCGTCTGCCGAAGAAGAAAGTTTGGCGCCGGCCTTGAGCTTGAATACCGTTCACGAACGGCGTCGTGCCTGTTTGAATGTCCTAAACGCCTTGTTGTACAGTGTTGAACGCAGCGCGGGGGTCTGAGACGGGGAGCTGTGTCTGCGGCTCTGTTTGCCTCATATCAGCCTTCCTTTCATCAGTCCACCCCCGCTGTGCCGCTTCCAAGGAGGGGGTCCAGTCGGCAAGTCGGATTAGCTTCCAACTGGTGCTTGCCCAGATTCTGATTCTGAAGGGGGGCTTAACCAACCTCGCCTCAGGAAAAAAAGAGAAGGAAAAAAAAGACGAGAGGAAGGAACAGGAGGGAAGGAGGAGGAGGAAAAGAGCTCCTGAGGGGTCGACGCTCCTCTTCAGTTGTTTACCTTGCAATTAACGCGCTGGATTGTCCCGCGAACAGAAAGGACGAGTCAAGTGTGTGGACGGTGGAGGGGTCGGGCGTAGGCCACCGCTGATCCTGCTGACGGGGTTCCTTCGTTATACGATGGGGCGGTGCTGCTAAACACCTGCTCTATTGGAATAGTTTCTCTGTTTCCACACACACACACACACACACACACACACACACACACACTGTATGGCATTAAAATGTATAAAAGCAAACCCCCCATACTGTGAGTGTCATGGTCGGGGCACAGACGATGGCATCGACCAATCAGCAACAGATGCCCCCTGGAGATAAATGATCTGGACTGTGTGTGTGTGTGTGTGTGTGTGTGTGTGTGTGTGTGTGTGTGTGGTTAACGCAGCCCCCCCGAGCTGCTGTCATCGTTGCGCCACCCTGCGACATGGCTGCTTGGGGGACCTTATTTTAGGCCACACCTGGTGCGAGTGTTTTGGGCTGGTTACATGATCTTGGTGTGTGTGTGTGTGTGTGTGTGTGTGTGTGTGTGTGTGTGTGTGTATTAAGAGTTGTGATTGTGTGCTGGGTCAGGCCCGTGTCTGTCTGCATGCTGGAGTCCAGGAAAGGTCAGAAATTGGGTGGAGGTGCCAGGAATAGTAGTGTGAGATGCCTGGGTGTCTACAGGGCCATGTGAGGCGCACACACACACACACACACACACACACACACACACACACACACAAATACATTAACACACACTCATACACAAATATACACACTCATGCATGGGAGGCCTTCAAACCCGAAGACACAGCAGAACAAAAGCTGGTCAATGTGGGGCAGTTTTCTCCTCCTCCTCCTCCTCCTCCTCCTCCTCCTCCATCTCTTCTATCCCCAGCACCGTTTTCCTCTCTCTTTCCTCATCCTCCTCCTCATTTTCTTCCTCCTCCCCTCTCCTCCTCTCCTCTCTCTCTCACGTAAACACGATGCTGCTTTCTGGATCTGGGATGCCTGAGGGACAGAGCACAGACAGGAGCCCCGTCACCATGACAACAGCTTCTCTGAGCTGCCTGACACCCAGACGCCATTGGCTGAGGGCTGTTGGGGGAG